>CAUYSK010047102.1:0-10349 GCA_963575035.1 Avahi laniger | reverse complement strand
TCATCCATGTCACTGTGAATGATGAGGATTTCATTCTGTTTTATGGCTGAATAATATTATACTGGGTGTACACCATATTTTCTTGATCCATTCATTTGTTGAAACATATTTAGATTGATTCCATATCTAGATATTGTAAGTGGTACTACAGTAAACATTGGGTGCAGGTATCCCTTTAATATACTGACTTAATTTCCTTTTGATAAATAATAGTGTGATTGCTGGACACCATGGTAGTTCTATTTTTATTTGTTTTTTTTAAAAACAACCTCTAGTTTTCCATAATGGCTGTACTAATTTACGTTCCCAACAACAGTGTATAAGAGTTCCCTTTTGTCCACAGCCCTGCCAGCATTTGTTATTTTTTGTCTTTCTGATAATACATCCTAACTGGAGTTAGGTGAAATCTCACTATGGTTTTGATTTACATTTCCCTGATTATTAGTGATGTTGTGCACTTTTTCATATATGGTGGCCATTTGTATATCTTCCTTTAAGAAATATCTATTGAGATATTTGGCCCTTTTAAATCAGTTTATTATTATATTTCTTGTTGTTGAGCTATTTGAGTTCTTTATATATTCTGGATATTAATCCTTTGTTGAATGAATAGTTTGTAAATATTTTCTACCATTCTACAGGTTGTCTCTTCACTCTCGTTGATTGTTTCCTTTGCTGTGTAGAAGCTTTTTAGTTTAATATAGTCTGATTTGTCTATTTTTGTTTTTTTCTTGTACTTTTGAAGTCTGAGTCATAAAAATCTTTGCCTAGACCAATGTCCTGAAGCATTTCCCTTATGTTTTCCTCTAGTGGTTTTATAGTTCCAGGTCTTACAGTTAAGTCTTTAATACATTTTGAGTTTCTGTATATGATGAGAGATAGGGTTCTAGTTTCATTCTTTTGCATATGGATATCCATTTTTCCCAGAACCATTTATTGAAGAACATGTCATTTCCCCAATGTATGTTTTTGGTGTCTTTTTTAAATATCAGTTGGCTATAAATAAGTAGATTTATTCCTGGCTTCTTGATCCTGTCCTATTGCTCTATGTGTCTGTCTTTATACCAATACCACGCTGTTTTAGATAATATAGCTTTTTAATATATTTTGAGTCAGATAGTGTGATGCTTCCAGCTTTTTTTTTTTCTTTCTCAGTACTATTTTGGTTATTTGGGGTCTTTTGTGGTTCCATATGAATTTTAGGATTTTTAAAAAAATTTCTCTAAAGAATGTGATTGGTATTATGATAGGGATTTCATTGAATCTGTAGATTACTTTGGGTAGTATGGTCATTTTGACAATTTAATTCTTCCAATCCATGAAGATGGGATGTACTTCCATTTATTTGTGTCCTCTTCAATTTCTTTCATCAGTTTTTTGTAGTTTTCATTATAGAGGTCTTTCAGCTCTACAATGGTTAAATTTATTGCTAGGCTTTTTGATTTTGTTTCTGGGTTTGGATGTCTATACTTCTTGTAAGATTGGGTAATTATTAGGTATTATTTTATTAAATAGGTTTTCTATGCCTTTTCCCATCTGTGTCCTGGGACTTGTAAATTCAAATATTTTTTTGTTGTATGGTATCTCATACATCAAGTAGGTTTTCTTCATTCTTTTTTTTATTCTTTTTTCTATAGTTTTATCTCAGTTATTTAAAAGACCTGTTTTCCAGTTCAGAAATTCTTTCTTCTGCTTGATCTGGTCTATTGATGAAGCCCCTGGATGGCATAAGTGGGTGCTGGCATTGGCTGATAGCAATGACACATATGGGTTCTGGCTGCAGTGACAGTTGACTGGTTGTCAGGTCCACATATGGTGTATGTGGCACTGGTGACGGTGGGCAGAGTGTACTGGTTCTCAAGCCCCCAGATGTCATGCAAAAACACCAGCCCTGGCATCAGGCCTACCCTTAGAACCCCAGATGGCATGCATACCTGACACCAAGGGCAGGCCTGTCCCCCAGCTCCCTAATGATGCACAGGGACATAGGTGGTGGTGGAGAGTGCAGACCTGTCCTCTGGCTCCTGAATGACACATGGTTGTGGGTGGGGTTGGCTGTTCCTCAGGCCTGGAACTTATGTTTCTTCTTCTTAATTGATCTAGCAGATAACAGTTTGTACAAATAATTATAGCAACAATGGATTTGATTATGTATTCCCTTTCATATATGTGTGTGTGTGTGTGTTTGTTTATGTGTAAGTGAAATGAATGACAGTAATTATAAAAAAGATGGGAGGAAATAATTAGTAGGCTTTTTAAATTATAATGTACTTGCAGTACAGGTGAAGTGGTATAGTGTTAAATAACACTATATGTGGATTAAATAACCAGTGTTAAATAACCAGTATATGTGGATTAGTTGTCTTTGTATACTATATTACAAATTCTAGGGCAATGAATAAAAAAAGTAAAAAGAGATATTTCGAGAAAGGATAGAAGGATAGAAAATAAATTACTATAAAATTCTCAATGAAAACCACAAAAGAAGACAAAGTTTGGGAGACAAAAATAGAGCAAAGGACAAGGTCAATAAAGAGAAAAAACAGAAATAAGTATGGTAGACATTAATTCAGCTACATTAATAATCACTGTGAACACAAATGATCTAAATGTATCAATTAAAAGACGTGGTCATATTGAATCAAAAAATAAGGTCCAACTGTATGTTGTATACAAGAAATCCACTTTAAATATAAGATGCATATTGATTAAAAGTAAAGGGATGGAGAAATATATACCACGCTAATACCAATCAAAGAAAGCAACTGTAGCCATATTAATTTCATATGGAAAAGACTTCAGAACAATGAGATTTATCAGGGATATAAGGGAAATTACATTATGATAGAAGAATTAATACTCAAAGAAGACATAACAATTATTAAGGTATATTCGGCTGCCAACTGAGTGTCAAAATTTGTGAGGCAAAACATGGTAGAACTGTAAGAAGAAATAAATGAATCCACTATTATAGTTAGAAAACTTAATACCGCTCTATCATAAATGGACAGATCAGTAGACAGAAAATCAATAAGTACATAACTGAACTCAACAGCACCATCAATCAAGTGGATATAATTGATATCTATAGACTACTTTATCCATCAACAGCAGAATCCATATTCTTCTCAAGTTCATATGGAACCTTATCAAAGACAGACCACATTCTGGGCTGAAAATATCTCTTAAAAGGTTCAAAAGAATAGAAATTAAATAATATGTATTCTCACATGATGATGGAATTAAAGTAGAACTCAATAACAGAAAACTAGCTAGAAAATCCCAAAATATCTGGAGATTAAACAACAGACTTCAAAATAACACATGTCAAAGAAGAAATTCTAAGATAAATTAAAAAATTAAATAAATGAAATTATAAATTATCAAAATTTGTAAAATTCAGGGATAGCAATGCTTAGAGGGAAGTTTATAGCATTGAATATATAGATTAGAAAAGAAAGATCTAAGATGAAAAATCTAAGCTTCCACCTTAGAACACTAGAAAAAGAAGAGCAAATTAGATCCAAAGTATGCATAAATAAAGAAATGATAAATATTAGAGCAGACATCAATGAAATTAAAAAGAGGAAATCAATAGAGAAATCAGTGAAACCAAAAGTTTGCTCTTTGAAAAGATTAATAAAATCAATAAGCCTCTAGCCAAGCTAACTTAAAAGACAGAGAGAGAGATAGAGTAAATGCAAATTTCTAACATCAAAAGTGAAAGGGGACATCATCAAAGATCCCATGAACATTAAAAGGATAATAACCAAGTATTACAGCCAACTCTTTGTCCATAAATTTGATAACTTAGAGGAAATAGACCAATCATTTAAAAAACACAATCTGTCCATTTTCACACAAAAAGAAATAGAAAATCTGAAAAGTTCTGTATCTACTATAGAAATTGAATTGATAATAATCTTACAAAACAGAAAACACTAAGTCCAGGTGGGTTCATTGAACAATGAAGGAAAAAAATTATATTCATTATCTACAATAGCTTCTAGAAGATAGAAGCAGAAGGGACATTTTCTGATGTATTTTATAATGTCATCATTACTCTAATACGAAAATCAGACAAAGATATTACTAGAAAAGAAACCTGAAGAACAGAGTCTCTTATGAACATAGAAGCAAAAATCCTCAATAAAATCTTAGCAAATTGAAGCTTAACAATGTATAAAAGCATACAGCACAACCATGTGGGATTTATACATGGTATGCAAGACTAGTTCAATATTTGAATATCAATTTATGCTATCCATCCATGGCCTCAATAGGGTAATGAAGAAAAATTACATTATTATATCAACAGATGCTAAAAAGCCTTTGACAAAATCCAACACCCATTCATGACAAAAATTTCGACAAAACAGGAATAGAAGGGAACATCTTCAACTCGATAATGGACATCTACAGAAATACTTATAGATAACATCATACCTAGTAATGAAAAACTCGAAGCTCTTATGCTAACAAAGCAAAGATTTCCCTTCTCACCACTCCTTTTAACATCTCACTGAAATACTTAGCTAATGCAATAAGACAAGGAAAGGAAACAAAATGTATATATATATGAGGAAGGACACAATAATCCTGTCTGTTTGCAGATGACATGGTTATCTATGCAGGAAATCCAAAAGTATCAACAAAAATCTCCAAGAAGTAATTTGGAATTATAGAAATGTTGCAGGATAAAGATAACAAAACAAAAGTCAATTGCTTTCCTATATACCAGCAATGAATAAGTGAAATGAGAAATTAAAAACACATTATCATTTACATTAGCAGCCCTAAATATGAAATACTTAGGCATAAATCTAACAAAATATGTATAGGATCTATATGAGGAAAACTATAAAACTCTGATGAATGATATCAAAGAAGAAAAAAATAAATGGAGAGTTACCCCACTTCCCCCTTCTGAGTCTTCAATGTCCATTAATTCACTCATGGTATCACCATGCATACCCATTACTTAGCTCCCACTTGTAAGTGAGAATATGTGGTGTTTGTTTTTTTGTTCTTGATTACTTCACTTAGAATGATGGTCTCGAGTTCCACCAAACTTGCTGCAAAAGACATTATATTATTCTTTTTAATGGCTGAGTAGTATGTCCATCATATATACCACATTTTATATATATAACCACAGTTTCTTTATCTACTCATCAGTTTTTGGGCACATAGGTTGGTCCCATACCTAGCAATTGTGAATTGTGCTGTGATAAACATAGGGGTGCAGGTGTCTTTTTTTATATATAAATAAAATGACTTCTTTTCCTTTGGGTAGGTCCCTTGTAGTGGATTGCTGGATTGAATGGTAGATCTACTTTTAATTATACGAGAAATTCCCATATTGTTTTCCATAGAGATTGTACTAATTTACATTTCCACTATCAGTGTATAAGTGTTCCCTTTTCTCCACATCTGCATCAACATTGATTGTTTTTTTGACTTTCTAATAATGGACATTCTGACAGGAGTAAGGTGGTATCACATTGAGCTTTTAATTTGTGCTTCCATAATTATTAGCAATATTGAACATTGTTCCATATTATGTTTCTTGGCCATTTGTAAATCTTGTTTTGAAAAATGTCTTTTCATGTCTTTTTCTCACTGTTTAATGGGGTTGCTTGCTTTTTCTTGATGATTTGTTTGAGTTCCTTGTAGATTCTGGATATTAGTCATTTGTTGGATATATAGTTTGTGAATATTTTCTTCCATTCTGTAGGTCATCTGTGTACTCTGTTGATCATTTTCTTTTGCTGTTCAGAACCTTTTTAGTTTAATTAAGTCCCATTTATTTATTTTTATTTTTGTTGTATTTGCTTTTGGGGTGTTAGTCATAAATTCTTTGGCTAGGCCAATGTCCAGAAAAGCTTTTCCTACATTTTTTTCTAAGAAATGGTGTCAGGTCTTACAATAGATCTTTACTCCATCTTGAGTTAATCTGTGTGTGTGGTGAGAGATAGAGATCCAGTTTCATACTTCTGCATGTGGCTCTCCACTTTATCCAGCATCATTATTGCAGAGGGGGTCCTTTCCCCATGGTGTGTTTTTGTCTGCTTTGTCAAAGATCAGTTGGTTGGAGGTGTATGGTTTTATTTCTGGGTTCTCTATCCTGTTCCATTGATCTATTAATATGTGTCTACTTTTATATCAGCACTATGCTGTTTTGGTTACTGTAGCCTAGTAGTATTAATATAATTTGAAGTCAGGTACCTCTAGATTTGTTCTTTTTGCTTAGAACTGCATTGGCTATATGGACTCTTTTTTGATTCCATACGTAGTTTGGGATTGTTTTTTTTCTAATTCTATGAAAAATGACATTGGTATTTTCATGGAAATTGCATTGATCTGTAAATCACTTTGGGAAGTATGGATATTTTAAAAATATTGGTCCTTCCAATCCATGAGCAGAGAATGTTTTTCCATTTGTTTCTGTCATCAACAATTTCTTTCATCAGTGTTTTATAGGTCTCCTTGTAGAGATCTTGTTACCTTCCTGGTTAAGTATATTCCTAGGTAGTTTATTTATTTATTTTGCACCTATTGTAAGTGTATTGAGCTTTTGATTTGATTCTGTGCTTGACTATTAGTAAAGTTAGAAATGCTAATGATTTGTGTACATTAATTTTGTAACCTGAGACTTTACTGAACTTATTTATCAATTCTTGGAGTCTTTTGGAGTAGCTGTTAGGGTTTTCTAGATATGAGATCATAGCATTGGCAAACAGGGATAGTTTGACTTTCTCTTTTAAATTTAGATGCCCTTTCTTTCTTTCTCTTGCCTGATTGTTCTGGCTGGGTGTTTCTTTGTTGATCCTCTCCCTTGATGATCTGTCTAGTTCTGCTAGTGGAGTGTTGAAGTCCCTCGCTATCATCATGTTGCTGTTTATTTCATTTCTTAGGTCTAATAATATTTGTTTTATGACTCTGGGAGCTGCAGTGTTGGGTGCATATATATTTAGGATTGTTACATTTTTTGTTGAATTAATCACTTTATCATTATATAATGATCGTCTTTGTCATTTTTCACTGTTGATTTAAAGTCTGTTTTATCTGATATATGAATAGCTACTCCTGCTCATTTTGCTTTACGTTTGTGTGGTATGTAATTTTTTACCCTTTTACCTTGAGTTTATGTGACTCTACAAGTTTAATGGGTTTTTTAGAAAAGCAGGTATTTGGGTTGTTGGGTTTTTTAAAAAATTTATTCCATCAATCTATATCTTTTAAATGGGGGCATTTAAACCATTTATATTTAATGTTAATATTGATGAGTGAGGTACTGTCCAGTCATCATGTTGTTTGTTACCTGTTTGCTTTGTATTCTTCCTTGTGTTCCTGTTTTACAGGAGCTGTGAGTTTTTCTTTCCAGTGTTCTTATACTAGTGCATATCAACCATTCTTTTAAGTGTTTAGAGCACTTTTGAGCATTTTCTGTAGAGCAAGTGTAGTGGTAAAAAATTCCCTAAGTGATTGCTTGTCTAGGAAAGATTTTATTTCACCTTCTTTTAGGAAACTTAGTTTGCATGATACAAAATTTTTGGCTGACAGTTATTCTGTTTAAGAAGACTAAAGAGGGACCCTAGTCTCTTCTGGCTTGTAAGGTTTCTGCTGAGAAGTCTGCTGCTAGTATGATGGACTTTCCACTGAATGTTACTTGATGCCTTTGTCTCACAACTTGTAGGACTTTCTCCTTTACTTTTATTGTGACCAGACTGATGACTATGTGCCTTGGTGATATCTTATTTGCAATAAATCTTCCAGGAGACCATTGACTTTCTTATGTCTGGGTGTCTAAATCTTTAGCAAGACCACGGAAGTTTTCTTCCATTGCTTCATCAATTAGATTTTCCATGGTTTTTGCTTTTTTTTCTTCCCCCTCAGAACACCTATGATTCTTATGTTTGGGCATTTTACATAATCCCACATTTCTCAGAGACTTTCTTCATTTCTCTTGATTCTTTTTTATTTTTGGCTGACCAGATTAATTATAAAGCCTTATCTTCAAACTCTGAAATTCTTTCTTCTGCTTGGTCTAGTCTGTTGTTTAAACTTTCCACCATATTTTCAAGTTTCCTAAATGACTCTTTCATTTCCAAGAGGTCTGTTATTAAGCTATCTATCTCTTTAGTGCATTTTTCATTCATTACTTGAATTTTTTGGGGGAGGGTTTCTTTGTGTTGGTTTTCAACTTTCTCAATGATCCCATTGAGCTTACTTCTGACCATATTTGGAATTCCATATCTGACATTGCAAAAATTTCCTTTTGGTTGGAGTTCATTGCTGGGGAGCTGGTGTAACCCCTTGGGGGTGTCAAAGGAGCCTGTTTGTTTCTATTGTCAGTGTTCTTATACTGGTGTCTTCTAATCTGGAATCTACTCCCTCAGCTCAAAACAGATAGCTTTGTGGTTCATCTGTTCTCCTCTGCTGGGAACTCTGTTGCTCAGTGTACAGAGGGATAGGTACACGGCCTTTCAGCTTAAGCCAGTTTGTACCCACTGTGGTATTGCTGACAATTTTTGTCAGTTGGAACTCAGACCTTGGGAGGGTGTTAGATGTCAATGCTGGTGAACTAGGTTACATAATCCCCAGTTCCTAGGCCCCTGGATGGTGTGCGGGAGTCCTGGTCTGGAACAATACTCATAAAAGAAAGAGGCAGTTGCACTATGAGCCTGTAACACTGTTGCTCTCCTGCATCTACCCATTCCCCTGTGGTTGTCACAGTCCAAGCAGATGCTGGGCGTGTTCATGTGGAAAAACAGACTGGTTCCCAGGCCATTGCTGAAAGCTCATGCAGAGATACCTCACTGTGGTAGCAGTGGGCACAGGTGGCCTTGGGGTTTGCTTTAACCTGGGTCCCTCAGTGGCAGCCACAGCAGCAGCACCATGGTGGCACCTGTCCCTGGGGTGTATGAGAGCACCTGGCTTCCTTGCTCTGTCCCTGGCCTAGAAGCAGTGATGTGGAAGCAGCAGTGGTGGCTCTGGCCCCCAGGCAGACACAGTGCTCTGGGACTGGGTTCCCAGAATGGCACTGGCTGCAGTGCTTAGGGCTTGGAAGTCCAAGGGAGCCTGCTGTGCCTTCTCTCTGGAGTAGTGCCACTCCTCAGTCTCTGGGCAGCTCCCTGTGTTAATCCAGAGGCCTGCATGGATTGAGGGGCTCTCTCGTAGCTCCCATTGCAAAATCCACTGGGGTTGGGGGAGAGTGTGGAGCCCTGGGGATCTTTCACTTGTCACTTCCCCACATGCTGACACCTCTCCCACCTACCACTGATTTGTCTGAGTGGGTCACCTTACTTTCCTCTCCTTTGCTTTCAGTGCCTGCCATTGTTTCTCCATTGAATCCCAGCACTCTCTCTTAGACAATCCATCCAAAGGTGAACATCTCCTCCCCACTTTTGATCCTCTCCCTGGGAGCAGCACGTGCCAGCTGCTTCTGGTGTGCCATCTTGGCCCCCTCCTTCCTGAATTTCTTTTTCTATGAATAGCCTATTCTTACCACTTTCTTATGCTCTTTGTCTTTTAATGATCTGTCTGTATATTTTATATAAGTAATTTAAAAATTTTTCTACATTTTAAGTGTATCTCATATAGTGCTTACTGTGGATATATAAATAAACACACATACAGTTTTAATTTCAGAGTTTAAAATAATTTATATTTATTGTGAAATATTTCTTACTATTTCTTTCTTTTTTCTTTTTTTTTTAGGTTCGGCAACACCAAACTTTATTTCATTAATTCAACTTCTTACAATTTCTTTATGCTCCTTTTTCTTTGTTTTGTAATTTGGTATAATTTTGGTATGAATAACTACATTTTATTTTCCTTTTCCTATTGTGACTTGAAGAGACTACAGTTCTTTTAAAAGTGTTTTCCAAAAAATTATTACAATTATATTCTCTATAAATCTAGTGAGTAAACATATCTACTAATCATTCTGATATAAGCAGGGGGAATTATCATCTTTGTTACTCTCTCTCAATCCTTCTATAACTATATACTTTGTATTTATTAGTTCTTGGGTAAAACGTATTATTGTTTTATCTCTATATTTATAATATATCACCAAATATTATAGCATTTAATAGTTACTGTTTTATATCACCCTTTCTCTATTATTGATAGTTATTAATATCTTATTCAGCTGGAATAATCTTAAATTCAGTGTTTTTGTGTTACTATTTTGGATAATGCAGTAGTACCCTTGTTGACCCCTGTATATCTTTATTTTTCTTTGTATATTGAATACAATTTGCCTGGGTCTAAGACTGTGAACCCAAAATCACAAAACTCAGTAGTTATTACAAAACTCAGTAGAGATTTGTGAATTGGAA
>CAUYSK010047099.1:0-22564 GCA_963575035.1 Avahi laniger | reverse complement strand
GCAGGGAGGCCGGACGCCAGGTTCACGCCACGCTCAGCACTTCCCTCTTGGAACGGCTCCCAGGGCAGAGGGACTGCGGGCCCCCCCATGGCAAGAGCAGAACCCGAGGCTTCTTTTTGGGGTAGAAATTGGATCAGGATGTTTTTTGGCTAAAAGAAACAGAATGCCAGCCTCAACTGGCTTAAACAATAAGAAAATATAGTAATTCTGCCTTAGTCACAGTTTCGAGTTCTGCAGTTTCAGTTACCCATGGTCAACCAAGGTTTGAAAATATCAAACGAAAAACCCCAGAAATAAACAATTTATAAGTTTTAAATTATGTGCCGTTCTGAGTTATTTTGATGAAATCTCTTGTAGTCCTGCTCTGTCCTGCTCCATCCCATCTGGAGCATGAATCATCCATCCGAGTGTCCCCACGCCGTACCTGCCTGTGAGTCACTGGGTAGCCGTCTAGGTTATCAGAGCGACCATTGAGGTAGCGCAGTGTTCAAAGAATCCTTATTTTACTTAATAATGGCCCCAAACACAGTAATGATGCTGACATATTGTTATAATTATTCTATTCTATTATTATTGTCGATAATCTCTTACTGTGCTTAATTTATAAATTAAATTTTATCATATGTATGTATAGGAAAAAACAGAGTACACATAGGGTTTTGTGCTCTCCACAGTTTCAGGCATTCGCTGGGGGTCTTGCAACGTATTCCATGTGGAGAAGCAGGGACTACCGGGTGTCATCACACATAACTGGAACTCCAGGGACAGGCAGGAAGGTTAATTCCTCAGTTCAACTAGACCCCGGAGGACAGGTTCTCTTTCCATCATTTCTCTGTTTTGATCCTCAGCTTGGTTCTTTGGGCGATGCCCCAACATGGTAACAATATCAAAATATCAATTCCAAGCATGATTTCTAGTATGGTGTCCAGTAGAAGAAGGGCACCATCTTCTCTTTGTGTCTCTTTTTCAGATCAAGGAAGCCTTTCCCGGAAGTTACTGCTGGAGTCCCAGGTCACGTGCCCACCCCTAAACCCATCACCGCTGAGAGGACCGGGAACACCACAGGTGACTCAGACCAACCAGGATTCACTGCTGAGCTGGGGATGCATGCACATGTCAGTCAGGGTTCAATCAGAGAGGCAGAACCACTCACAGGCCATCCTACACAAAAATACACAATGAGGGATTTGTTACAAGAATTTGACCTTCTGCAATTGTGCGAACTGGTTAAACTGTCTCTACAGGGCTGATGCTGTGACTTGCAGTGTGTGGGCAGGAATCGGGGAAGAGGGGATGGATGTCAAGCAGAAGAGAGCAAGTACAAGCTGGACCCCCTAAGGACAGACTGGAAGCTGTCAATTCTCAGGACCTCCAACCTCCACGTCCTGCAGAAGATCTGCCAGGGCCCTTTGTCACTGAGATCTGCCAGGGCCTTGGAGAAGCTGAGGGTGATCCAGGCAAAGGTGAAGCAGTTGCAGGCTCGGCCACCACTCCCTTGGCCACTGAAAGTAACCGCCCCAAGGGGAGCAGTTTATCCGCTGCCTTGTCCTGGAATCCAGCGTTAAAGGAGGGGTTTGTGCGTGTTGGGTGCACTTGAAGGTGAGATGCAGCAACGCCGCACAAATGGAATGCTGCCCCCCCCCACTTCTCTCTCTCTCTCTTTCTCTTTCCTTCCCCCAAAAGGATAACTGGTCCTGTGGGCCTACCATGGGCCAGCCTCTGGCAGAAAGCGCTAAAGAAAAATAAACTCATGCCTTCAGCATTTAGTGGAGCGCCTGCTCCTCTCTGAGTCACCACCACACTGTCCGCTTCCCCTGCTTGTATCCTCCTCTCTCCACTTCCTGTTCTCATTCTGAAGCATGCATTAAGCACCTACTGTGTGCAGGGGGAAGTGGAGACAGGATGAGAAGGAAACAAACCTGAGTTCCCACTGGAGGGGGGACCTTCCTTCCTCTGCCCCGAATCCCTCCCCCCTTCTCCCCCCCTCCACCCCTGCGCTTTCAGAAACCTTCCCAGATGTCATCCCAAGCACTCCAGTAAAACCCTGCAGGCCCTACACATGTCTCTGCACGGCTGCAAGTGATTATCTGCAAGTATGTGTGTACATGGGCATGTCATTTTTGTTTTTAATGAATGCTTTATTTTTGTTGGTCCCATCTTTGCCCTGGAGCGTATAAGAGCTTTGAAGGTCGGGTTTCTGTTTCTCTGCTCGTAACAGCGTGCAATGTGCAGGGCGGCTGTGCTCAAAAGGGAGAAATCCAACCAGGTTTTGTTTCCAAAGACAACAAGTAGCATTTCCGCCATGCCTCGGACGATGCAAAATGTGTTTTGCACAAATGAGCTCCTCTGTTCCTCACACCCCACTCTGTGTGGTCCCCGACATACCTGTGGTTATTGGTCCTATTATTGTCCCATTCTACTGATGAAAACTGAGGCTCAGCGTGGTTGAAAAAGCTGTGGAAGCAGAGCTCCAGCACGTGTTCCTGCCTCCTGGGCTCCACACGCAGCTCCACGGTTCCAGTCACCTCAGGGATGTGGTGTGGACGTGTTGTTATACATTCACTGGGGCTTATTCTGTGGCAGGCATTGGGCTATGGCTTTTCACACCCTTGTGGCAGGTGTTACTACCATCCTCATTTTTAGTGAGGAAACTGAGGCTTGAGGAGTTTATGCAACTTGTAAGTGGCAAAGCTCAAGCTTCAATCTAGACCTTTCTAATACAAAGATGCACGCTTTTCACTGTTATATCGACTGTGATTTAAAATGATGTGAGTGAACTTCTAGAATGCTCTTTTCTACACCTGTAAACTGGGCTCTGGAGTCAGACCACCAGGGTTACATCGCAGCTCTGCAGCTTTGGCCGAGATACTTCATCTCTCTCAGTGTTTCCTCTTCCGTCCATGAAGATTAATCAAACAAGCAAAAACATGACACCGACATGGCACTTCATACGCTTGTAGTGAGGATTAAGTGAAGAAAAAAATATGCATGTGTTGGCTTTCCACAGTCTGGAGTGAGGTGACACCTAGCAAACGCTGGCTTTTCTTCTCGGAACGGCGCTTGCTTTTACGATTAGCCTCGTACCATCAGCCTGGCCACGGCTTCCCCAGCGGGCCGTCTCTGTGAGGGCGTGGTCAGCGCTGAAGGCTTGAATGCTGGGGAGCCCAGGATTCCCCCAGAAGCTTGTGCAGGACTCAACCCTGCAGCTGCCCCGGAGAGCCTGCGTGTGCAGCTGGGCTCTTATTGATGTCCTGTCTCAGCCGCCCACTCAGCGGCTCCGCACAAGTTCCATAAACGGCAATCGTTGGTGGCGATCGCCGTAAACACTCCCTCCCAACCACGTTGTGCAGCGTGTGCTGGCCGTGTGGCAATCGCTCCGTCAAGCCAATTAGCCCGGATAAGAAACAGCCTTCGGCGTGCGCAAAACCCAGCTTGCCCAAAAAAGAGCCTTCCAGGGGCCAAGGCGGGGCGGCTTCTCCTGGCCGCTTGAACAAACAAAAATGCTTTCACTCATCTCCCCTCAAAGAACCAGTTAGTTCCGAAGAATAATCACAGAGCTCTGGCTCGGGCTTCTCTGCAGGGACATTGGAAAGTGACGATCTTTGCGTTGAATCAAACTTCCTTATTAGTTCCCCATACCCTCAAGGTCCGCCGCAAAGGGGCCGGCAATCTTGGTGCTGGGCGCTGACGCCGTGCCATGGCCAGCACGTACAAAGGCAGTGTGCGTTCAAGTGGCTCCCAGGAAAACTAGAGGAGCTGGGAGCTGTGTCAAAGCAAAACAATCTTGCCCTCTCTCCCCGTGGGTTCTGGTGGAGCCCGGGACATGGGACTCCACAGGCCAGGCCTGCGCTGGGAGACTGAGGAAGGTCAGTGAGTAACCCTGATGCAACAGCCATGCTGACCAGATCTTTCCTCAGAAGAAGACTGGATGAGATGAGTTTGGCAAGTGATTCCTTATTTTGGTGCAGCTAGGCAGGGGCAGCTCTCGAGAGCAGGGAAATTCATCTCTCTGGGCCTCAGTTTCTCCACGTGCAAGGTGGACATCACTCTAGAAGACCGGGCGTGGAAAGAAGCAGGTCGTCTTGGCCGGGGTCACATGTAGGCCTGGCACAAAGAAAGACACAGCAGCTGTCCCGCCGTTCCCCGTGCGCCCTGGACAGTGTGTCTGGGGAAAAGCCCTGTGTGTGGATGGGCCGAGGGGCCTCTGGGGAAGCCACGGCTCAGCACAAAACCAGTCCCAAGCTGGAGGCCCCAGAAGCCACTCCCGACTCCTCCCTGGACTTCTGCCGGGGAAGCGAAGGAGAGAGGGGGAATCCGAGGATCACAGAGGCAGAAAGAAGAAGGGAAAGAAGGAGGGGGCAAGGAGAAGGCAGAACAGAGAGGCAGCAGACAGGCTGGCTGGGGAGAGGAAGAGGAGACAGCCAACAGGGGCCGGAGGACCCCCAAGGCAGCTTCCTCAGCGGCAGGGCCCTTTGCTCCAGCCCAGCCCCCAAGGGAGGGGACAGGGGTGCAGCTGGTTCTCCCTCTGCAGCAGATGAGATGTCCATGGCTCAGGGAGATCTAAGGATCTTTCCACCTGTCACTTATGTGGCCACTGCTGGCTAATTGAGCGCCAGCCCTGTAGGAACATTCCAGAACCCAGGGAAGACAGTGCTAATAAAGGCTTGATCCCTGTCCTCCCAGAGCTTGTTACTGGATTGTGGGGCAGGGCGGCCATCGGTACCACAGCATCCATCCCTGGATTTCAGGGGCTGGAGAGCGGCTCCATCCCTCCCCTTTCCTGCCCAGCCTCTGTGTCTTCAACTCCCCAGCAAACAAAGGGCATTTCTCCATCTCAGGCCTTTACCAAAAGGCAGTTCCCTGCCTCTCCTCAACCCCTTCTTGGGAGTCCTTTTCAGTGGGTGAGGGAGGAAAAGGAGGGTGGGGCAGCCAGGAGGGAAGCAGGTGCTGCAGAGACAGAGCCCCAGGGGGAGGAGAGTCCTACGCAGGAGCCAGGAGGGCTGGTGACAGACACGCAGCCCCACACGCACCCAGACCCAGGACAGGCAGGTCGCAGCGACGAGGATTAGATCAACAGCTGGCTGAGGCGCCACCCAGTCCTGATCACTGCCCACGGAGCCCCACGGCGCTTCCCTGGCCGGCAGGTGCAGTCCCCGGAGGCTGGCAGGAGCCTCAATTTCTCTGCTGCTTCTTTCCCTGCCCAGATCCGGAAAGCCACCTCCTCGGAGGACCCACACCAGAGGGAAGTCTCCCCCGCAGAGGAAAACTCCTTCCATGGCCTCGATCCCCTTTAAGATCCGTCTGTATTTCTCCATCCCTATGACACCCCACTCTGGCATTCAGGAGGGAACCGTCTTGGCAAATTCTTGGCAACACTATTTCCTATTCTCCCAGCTCCTACTCCCCTGATATTTTGGGCGGCTGAAAGGTATCTAAAAAGGATTCGTAGCTCTTCCTGAGCCTTTATTATCTCACTTTGTCTGTCTGCCCAGCTGACCCGGCCTTGCGTGAAATGTTAATAACTTCAGAAACAAATCCGAGCGTTACGGGGTGTGTATGGGGGGTGCCGGGCTGTCACCTTCTGGAAGTGCAGATGGAAGTTTCCCTCCCTGGAGCCTCCAACCTGTGATCCTCTGACATTTCTGAAGTTGCTTCGGTCCCTTCATCACCTCACATGCCCCACATGGATGTTTTGTTTGTTATCCCTTTAAATTACATAGCTCCCTTAAGAGAGAAAAGGAAAGTTTGACATGGAGAACAAAAAAAGTTAAGGCCTTTAAAGTACTTTTATGGAGGCTTTTCATGAACTTTACGAACGGAGTGAAAAACAAGTGTGAAAGGATTTTTCAAGGAAGGAACATGCTTTTGCAATTTGCTGGAAGTTTTCCCTTGTGTTCCAGAAAAGCAGTCTCCCCATTACTCACCAGGGAGGCACGCAGGCGAGGGAGGAAGAGGAATCAGCGAATAAAAACAGGCCTTGCCCCTGTCCGTGTGTAAACGGCACTTAATAATCAAATTGAAAAAACACACAAATGAAATTAAAACGTTTTCCAAATGGGCTGCAGCCCCGAGGCCAGACTTCGTGGGGCCATGGCCCAGCAAATTTGTGTCTTGGCCCTAACCGGGCTCCGGGCAAAGTGGCTTTTGGGAGAGCCAGATGCTGGTCGCAAGGGGAGGGAAGGACACAGGCGGCCCCTGCAGGCAGAGAGGGCGGCTGGGGACCAGCGCCCCCGCCGCCATCCCTGTGAGTCTGCTCTCCTTTGGTGTCGCCCATCTCCTCTTCAGTTTATAGACCTGCTCTGACCTCCCCCAGACGGCAGAGAACCCTCGCTTAACCCGAATCTGCACTTGGCCATCACGCATTCCCTCCTTCCTTCCTCACTCGGTGCCATCAGCTTCTGCAGCGGCTGCCTCTTTTCCAATCCTAAAGCAAAAAGATAAAGAGCAAAATCCCCAAAACTTCTCTTGTGCCCGCGTCCCTTTGGCTGGGACCCCAGCTCTCTGCTGCACCCGGCCGGCCGTGCTTTTGCCTCCTCACTCCACCAACACCACGATGCTGAGCTCAAGGTCAGCTGTGACTCCCTGTGGATAAACCCAGGTCTGGGGCCTCACCCTCCACCCCCTGGCAGCAGAGGACCAGGTGCCCACGCCCCCGGAGCCACTGTCCTCACCTGGCTCCCAGGCACGACTTTCCGTGGCTGCTCCTCCGCCACGCTGGCTGGCCCCCGCTTTCCTCCTGACCTCTGGCCTCGGAGTGTCCTGGTGCTGACTCTCGGATATTTTTTCTCTTCTTTTTATTTATTCCCTCAGTGATCTCATCCAATCTCATGGCTTTGAGATCAACTAATAGTTGAACTCCCCAATTTTTATCTCCTTTGCTAGCCTCTCCCCTGAATTTCAGAACTGCATGCCCAACTGCCTGCTCCACGTGGCCAAGGGGATGTCGAATAGATATTTCCAATTGAACATGCTGGACACAGAGTCAAGTCCAAAGTCCTTACAGTGGGGTCCAAGACCCTACTTATCCTCCCCTCCCCCAACCTGCTCACCCTCCTCCGGCCACACTGGCCAGGCCGGGTCCCCCTTGGGGGCCTTTGCAGTGACTGTGCCCTCTCCCTGTATGGCTCTTCCCCCAGACAGCCATACAGCTAACTTCAGAGTTTCTTTTCATGAACCAGGATCCAATCAGGAGCATTTTTTATTGTACAATTCTGTTTATACAAAATATCCACAAATAAGCAAATCCATAAAAAACTGAAAATAGACTAGTGTGCGCTAGGGTCGGGGAGCTGGGCAGGCACAGCTAATGGGTGCGGGGTTTCTTCTTGGGCAGATGAAAATGTTCTAAAGTTGATCAATGTGATAGCTGCCCAACTGTGAATACACTAAAAAACACTGAATTATACACTTTAAATGCGTGAATTGTGTGGTATGTGAATTACACCTCAATAAAGCTATTCTTAAGAAACAGAAGGCTGGGCGTGGTGGCTCACGCCTGTAATCCCAGCACTTTGGGAGGCTGAGGCGGGAGGATCACTTGAGGCCAGGAGTTTGAAACAGGCCTGGGCAACATGGTGAGACCCTGTCTTTATTAAAAATTTAAAAAATTATCCAGGCGTGGTAGTGTGCACCTGTAGTCCCAGCTAATGGGGGGCTGAAGGCAGGAGGATGGTTTGAGCCCAGGACTTGGAGGCTGCAGTGAACTATGATGACACCACTGCACTCCAGCCTGGACTACAGAGCAAGACTCCGTCTCAAAAAATAACAATAATAAAATAAAATAAGAAATAAAAATGGCTGCCTGGAGCTCCCAGCTGAGTTAGGCGGCTGCACCAGGCTCAGTGGGAAGGACACTGGGGTCACCACCCACCACGGACATTGTGGCAGGAGGGGCATTGGGGTGCCAAGCAGGACCTCCCAGTCTTATAGGGACAAAAGTCCTCATCTTTCATGGGCGGCTCAATCACAGCATTTTTATAGTTGAGTCTTTTTAGCTTCTTTTTAAAAATAACATTTTTTTTTAAGAGACCACTCTGATTGTCTTGTAGAGTGTCCCATGTGCTGTAGTTGTTTGGCCAGTTCCTCTGGGTGTCATTTGACTTGTTCCTCTGTCAGACTGTAACATGGCCTCGGTTCAGTCTTCTCACACTGCATCCCTCGGTAGCATTTGATGTCCCCTCCGGTGGCTGCTGTCTGTGGGTCCCCTGCCTGCGTCATTAGCCGCTCCTTCTCAGCCAGCCTCCTTTAGGGTTGCTAATTCTTCCTCACTCATGTGGCCACCTGAAATGTCATCAAGCCCCAAGATTTCATCTCTTCTCACTGTATGCAAACTCACGTACTTCCATTATTTCATTTACTCTCCTTATGCTAATGGCCCCAAATTTATAGCTCAAATTGCCCGATAGAATCTCCATTTGGATATTATTTATTCTTCTACTCTCTCTCCTCCACTCTCTCTCTAGAACCAAATACGTGCAGAGTATTGCAAATGAAGCCAAGAGCAGGAGGGAGATCCTCCCTGGCCTCACAGAGCTCCCACGGTACAGGACTTTGGACTAAAGCCAAGAGGATAGAGAAGGCCCCAATTAGACTTGATCAGTCTACAGTGTGGAAAACAGACTGGAGAGCACAAGAACAGATGTACATGCCCAGGTAGGAAATAAGTAAGAGTTGATGGCGCCAGCCCAAACTCAACATAGCACAAACTGGTCATCAACGTTTCCTAGCACCTACTCTAGTTTTTCTCAGCCAACCACCTGGGTATCCAGGCCTGAAGCCGAGAGCCACTGCCTTCATTCAGGGCCTCACAATTCCTGCAGTCACCTCCTAGGTCTCCCCTCAATCCAACCTCCCCGTGCTCTGTCTTCTTTGTGGAGAGGATGGACTTTTCTCCCCCTCTTGCTCCTCCTCCCTGACTTTCTGGAGTTGTTGCCTCCTGTGCTAAGGGAATTGAACACTGTGGTAATATAACTAAAGAGGAGATTCTGTGCCACTCTTAGATGCTGCAACTCTGTCAGCTGATTTATCGTTGTCCCTAAAAACATATCTGGAATGTTTGCGAAGACGTTCCAATCTCAGAACAAACTTCCATCTTAACATTATATTCCTCCTCCTCAGCCTGCAGTACTCCAAGTCCTTTCTGACCCCAGCCAGCCGTTGGACTGGTGAAGCAGACAGTGACTAACTGCCCACATGGGCATCTTGTGTAGTGGAATGGGAAGGGCAGGAAGAGGAAACTAGAAGCTCTAGGGGCCATGAAGGAGATGAGATAGGATCCAAGAAGAGCTTCTTAGGTGCTCTTTGCTGTCCGAAAGGAGACTGTGGAGTTAGTGCCAATATTTTAGAGGTCAATATGACCTGGGGATGAGTTAAGTTATCCCAGGAGTCCACTCAAAACTGCTCTACACATTCTGGACTCAAATAGGGGTGGGCAATAGCATAGCACTTGAACTTTATTACGAAGTGATTGAACTTTCTTCAAAGGTGTGCAGGTATGCACACACTCGTGCATGTGCCTCCCTGGTTAGGGGAGGGTGTGCACCCTTACACCTCCTCACTCTCAAATGTGAGCAGATCCTGGATTCCCCCAGCTTGGAGACAAGAGGTCACGTCATTGAACAAATGGGTAGGCGAATGAATCACACACTGTGATGTGCCGGACACGTCGCCATTCAACGCAGGTGAGAGATGCTTTCTCCTTCCTGAGAGTCAGGATTACAGGCGAGGAAAAGGCCAAGGGAACACATTGGGATATTTCGGAAAGAAAGATAGGGCTGGCAGGGAGGGAACAGAGCCAAGGAAAGGGGAAAGAGGAGGGTGGATGGGGAGCTAAGATCTGTCTTTTAGGTTTCCCATGGCTCTTCTGTAATTATTAAATTCTTTGCCTGTAGTAGTATAGTTCTTAGAAAAGCCAAGAAAATGCTTTTTAATTCTGAATTTGAGAGCTCATTCCAATGCTTATGCTCACTGTGTTCCCCAGATCCTCAGCCTTGGCACAAGTAGAAAGGTATGGGTCTGCCTGGGTGACGGTGGAAATTAAAGTTCAGCTGGCTTGAGCCTCCCGCCAGGGCTGTGTAGGGAGATGAATAACAGGGTCCCAGGGGGCTGCATTTCAGAGTGTTCAGCCATGGCGAGTCACCTCCTCAGTGATCCCAAGGAAATAAGGACCCCTTGACAGCCAGAAAGTACTTCTAAGTTCAGATCACTGTGTTGGATCTTTATCCCGGAGCCAATAGACAATGAAAATCAACATTGATTAACATTCCTTGAGTCCCCCCCAAAGGCTGGGACTGAAGAACTCAGAGGTGGTCCTTAAAATAGTTCTTCTCAAGTATTTATGGGGTTCTGACAGTGGGCTAGGCACGATATCTGGAGGAGAAAGACGAACAAGGCAAGCTCCCTTTTCACTAAAGAATAGCTCAGTAAGGGAGAAAGACAATGACACAATGATAGTGATTCAGTGAAATAAGGACTGTAGAAGAGCAGAGTGTGTGGGGTTCAGGGGGTGCAGACAAGGGCATGGCTACCTCTCTTTGATTAAATTAGGAAATGGCAGTTTGAGATGAGTCTTGAGGGATGAGTAAGAGTTCTTCACAAGGACGGGCGGAAGATGCCTCTGGACTGACTCTCCAGCTGGAAGGAAATGTAATATTTTTTTTAAAAGGGGAGAAAAAGAATTGAAAGCAGAGACTTGAACAGGACTTGTGCACCCCTGTTCATACCAGAATTACTCACTGTAGTCAAAAGATAGAAACAAACAACTGTCCACTGATGGATGAAGGGGTAAACAAAATGTGGTACACACCTACGATGGAATAACATTCAGCCTTAACATGAATGAAATTCTTACACACGCTAAACATGGATGAACCTTGTAGCCATTATACGAAATAAGCCAAACACACAAGGGCAAATAATGTATTATTCCACTTAGACGGGGTGTCTGCTGTAGTCAAATTCATAGAGACAGAAAGTAGACGGTGGTTGCCAGGGGCTGGGGGAAGGGAGAATGGAGAGGCGGTGGTTAGTGGGCCCTGGGTTTCAGTTGGGAAGATGAAGAAGTTCCAGAGATGGATGGTGGTGATGGTTGCACAACAATGTGAATGTACTCAATGCCACTAAAAATGATTAAAATGGTAAATTTTATATGATGTATATTTTACCACAATTTTAAAAAATTAATAAGAAAAGAGACGTGAGGAGAGGAATGATTGTGGCGTATTAGGGAAAAGGGGAATTCACAGGTCTGGTTGAACCTTCAGGTGGGGGTGAGACCGACGACGTAAATTTAGTCCAGGTGATCGAAAGTTTTGTACCTAAGGAAATGGGGCTTTATCTTGCGAGGAAAGGAGAGTTAGCAGAGAAGTCAGGAAGGCCCGTGGTATTCTAGGGAAGTTTTAGCTTACAGAGAAGGAGGACCAGAGGTGAGGCCAAAGAGGAGACTACGGCAGTGGTCCGTGTGACATCTGATGGAAATTGGAACCGCCATGGGGACGAACAGGACGCAGAACATCATCAAGAGATGATGATGAACTTCATCAAGAGATGAAGCGAAATTGGCCGGACTATGTGTCTGTGGATTTGAACCCGATGCTGAGCGACAGTGGGAAGCTGAGGGCGGGTCTGAGACCTGTGGTTTGGGTGACTGAGTGGACCGCGGGACCAGCCACAAATAAGGATTTCAGGAGCAGAGTGTGTTTTGTGGGGAAGAAAACAAAATGAATTTGAGACCTATGTAAGTTTAACGTGTACTTATGTTTAGCGATTATACAATGCCTTTTATTTGTCTCCTTTCCTTCCACTTGTTCTTGTCTCTAAAGTTAGATTTTTGGATGCACAGATCTGGTGCATTCGTTCGTTTATTCGCGCAGCATTTGTTGAGCACATTCTCGCTGCTTACGACACTTACATGACCCTCAATTCCAGAACAGCCCTAACCAAGATTAAGCAGTGAATCTGGGCATGGAATTCAGGTCTTCCATTGTGAGGTTCTTTTTCGCTATATAATGGTTTCTCCCACCTAAAGAAAGAAAGCAAAATGTATAACAGGGCTCTCTCTATGCTTGAATCTTGTTTAAATTCTCATAACATCTTATGTGATCAGTACTGTTGTTTGTTGGGGAGGAATGAGAGGGAAGGATTACAAAACGGCAGGAGGAAACTTTTGAGGATGTTGGATATGTTCATTACATTTGTGATCATTGTTTAGCAGGTAGAAGCATAGGTCAAAACTTTTCAAATTGTACATTTAAAATTATTCATTGTATGATAAGTATACCTCAATAAAGCTGTTTTATAAAAGTATTGGTCAAGAACAACAAAGTAATTTTTTTTATTTCAGCATATTATGGGGGTACAGATGTTTAGGTTATGTATGTTGCCCTTGCCCCGCCCCCAAGTCCGAGTTTCAAATACGTCCATTCTTCGGGTGGTGCGCATTGCACTCTAACAAAGTAACTTTTGATAAGATGTCATTTGCTGAGGGAAAATCAATTAATTTCGTTTTGAAAAACAAACAAAAACCTGTCTTTCTGTGTTTTCCTTCATTTTTCTTACCACTCTAACCTCTGTTCCCCACCCCACCCTCCTTTTTTGAAGGAGATGGCTACTTTTTTCCCCCTACCTTCTCCGGAATTGCCTTGGTTCAAATAGACCTCGGTTTTTGTTTGTTTCAGGTATAACTATAATTTCCATATGGTCAAATTCACCCTTTTTAATGTATAGCTCTGTGTGTTTTGACAAACCCACACATACGTGGAACCACCGTCACAATCAAGAGAGAGGACAGACGTATCATCATCCCAAATCCCCTCATGCCCCTGTGGAGTCTTTCCCCTGCCTTTACTCCCAGCCCCCAGACAACTGCTGATAGATTTTCTATCCCTACAGTTTTGCCTTTTCCAGAATGTTATATAAATGGAATCATACAGTATGTATAAGCTTTAGGAGTCCACTTCTTTCTCTTGACATGGGGTTTCTCACCCTTGGCACTATTGACATTGTGGGCAAATAATCCTTTTTTTGTGGGGGCCTGTCCTGTGCATGGTAGAATGTTTAGTAGCATATCTTGTATCTACCCACTTAATTCCAGTACCACCACCCTCCCTAGTTGTCACTACCAAAAATGTCTTCAGACATGACCAAATTTCCCTCTGGCAGAATCACCCCTGGTTGGGGACCACTGACCTAACACACTGCATTTGAGATCATCCATGCTGGTGCAAGCATCCATAGTTTCATGCTTTTTACTTACACAGTCACTGCTACTGCATATTGTCCCTGCAAAATATGGCAATTCAGAGTAAAGCCAAAAGAACTGAATGGATAGAGACCAAAAGCACAGTTGGAATGTGCTTCTCTGGCATGAGGAATGAGCTGATGTGAAGAAGGCAGGTTTATCTGCCTCTGAGATCAGTTCTGCCTTAAGATGGACGCTTGAGTTACGGAGTCAACCGCTCTCAAACTGAGTAGGAAGTGTCGGCCAGGATATCTACTGCTACCGAACTTCCCGTAAAGTAGCCACTCTCGGTCTCACTCGGGTCTTGACAGCTGAAAAGGTGACAGGATGTCCAAGACCATAAAGGACAACGCCACTTGCTCAGGGTGAACTTCTCCACGGCTTGCTGTCTGATGTGTAGAGCGGGGATTATAATGCTAACTAGATGGTTAGCGCGGCTATGAAGAAGTCCCAGGGAATGAAAAAAATCGAGTTCAGTCTTCTGCAAGTGGCTAGGACGGGCGCAGACACTCACCACCCTGGGATTTCCACTGTTTGCTTGTTGGCTCATTTGTACATACTTCATGCTGTCTGTCCGCTAACCAGCCTGCACCCACTTAATTGCCTGTGACCACACATCTGCTGTGGGTGGTGGGGAGCCATCAGTGCACTCAAGGGGTGGGGGAGGGCTTTCTTCAGGGAAATGTTCTCCAAAATTCTGGAGCGGGGGATGGTGAGCTAAAAATTTCCTATGCTTGGCTAGACAGTGCATTTGGGATTTGAGCTGATTGGATGGGGTCATTTAAGTTTCTATTTGGAACAAAAACATTTTTAGGGAAAGCATTAGAGGAATCGCCCTTTTCGTTTGCGTTTTGAGAAACACTGTTTATAATAATAACAACAATCACATGATTTGCAGAGCTGCATTTATGGACCGACTGAGTAAATAAGTGAATAAATTTCGTACATAGCTGGCCCAAGGCAAAATGGGAAAGGAGATAGAGCTGGTCCGAATGTTCCAGACTATTTTCAGGAGCCGTTTTCTTGTTTTTTAATGAACTTCAGTATTTAATAAGGAGCTCCTGTTGGGTCATAGGACTTCAGGGACACTGAAACACAGTCGTCACCCACATGTCACTCACAGTTGTGTCGTGTGGACAGATGGAGACAGCTGGATTACTGTGTGACGAACAAAGAAGACAGACCCAGAGCCAGTCCACACTTTTCACCACCCTGCCCTGCCTTCTCACATCACGTGGTGAGACTTCCAGCTCCCAAATGCCAGATCCCAGATTACTTCATTCAACAAATATCATGTGTCAGACATTCTTCCAGACACTGAGTGCAAAGAAGTGGACAAGAAAAAGATAAAAATCACTGCCCTCAGGGGTCTTTCAGTCTAGTGGGAAGAGGTCCACGGTACAAAAATAAACCAGTAAATTATATAGGAGATGATATGGACGAGCATGAGACAGGCAAGGGAATAGGAGGCATAGGGGACTGGGCTGTGATTTTTACTAGGAAAGGCTGCATATTTGAACAAATACTCCAAAGAGTTGAAAGGTCAGGTATCTCTGGAAAAAGCATTCCAAGTAGAGAAATCAGCAAGTTCAAAGGTCCTGTGGTAGAGGCATAATGTTTGAGAAACAGTAAAGAGTCCAGCTTAAGTGCAGTGGGAGAAGCTAGGCAGGGAGCAGTAGACGAGTCTGGCTGTGGGGCGTCAGATGTGCAGGCCGCGGTGGGGGCAGTGGCTTCTTTCCATGTGCGATGGTTTGCCGTCAGGACACTCGCAGCAGAGGAATGGTATGAAACGCGTTAGGTTAACAGCAGCTCACGCTGGCTGCTGCATTGAGAATAAACTGTGGGGGACAAATTTAGATGAAGTCGGGATGCTCTTGAAGTAATTCGAGTATACAGGATGGTGGCTTTCACCAGTGGAGGGGATGAGAAATGACTGGCTTTTGTATATAGTTTTAAGAAGAGCCATTAGATTTGTTGACAGATTGGACGTAAGGTGGGAAAGAAAGAGAAGAATCAAAGAACATAGCAAGAGCTTTTGTCTGAGCAGCAGGAAAAATAGAATTCCTGCTTACTGAGCTGGAGAAGACTATAGGAGAAGTTAGAGGGGAGGGTTGGGAGTTTCATTTTTGGACACAGCAGAGTTGTGATGCCTGTTAGAGATCAAAGTGGCAGGCAGTTGGCATAAGAGTCCATAGTCCAGAGGAAGGGTCTGGGCTGCAGATAGAGAACCTGCACCTTCGGGGCAGGCGGAGAGCAGGAGCAGGGATGAGCTCTCAAGCGGGAGGTGTGGATGGAGGAAGGACGAGCCGCGGGCCGCAACTCTGCAGCACGCCCACATTTGGAGTGTGAGGAGACAGCGGAGGGGCAGTCAGGGGTATGGGAAGGAACCAGGTGCGTTTTCTTGGAATTCAGGAGAAGATAGGAATTCAAGGAGGGAGCGAAGGAGCGACGATGTTAAAAGCTGTTGATAAGCCAAGTAAGGCGAGATCTGAAAATTGCCCATTGGATTTCGCATCATCAAAATCACTGCGGACATTGGCAAGACCAATTTGTGGAGTGGTGGGGACGGAGGCCTGCATGGAGTGGGCGCACGGGAGAGGAACAGAAGATCACGAGTGGTAGACAGACACCGCTGAAGAGAGGCTCTGCTGCCAAAGGAGGCAGAAGGAGACGTGTGAAAAAAGAGAGTTTGGTTTGAAAAAATGGAAGCGATTCCCACACGTGCGGGCACTGGGAAGAGTCCATGAGAGAGAAACACCGAGGGAGCAGGCGCGAAGCCCCGACTCTAAGGCTGTGCAATGAGGAGGTGCAAACCATTACGTGGATAGGTTACAACACAGAGATACTCGTGGTATAACGTTCTGTGGTGAAAAACACACACGCAGAGGAAAGAAAATGGAACGGACATCCACATGCGAATGTGTAAAATTATACAAGCACCTCACCAAAGATGGGAGGGAAACGTAGCATCCTAGCAGTTGCTCTGGAAAGGAGCAATTATGGGTAACTTTTTTTTCTCCTTCAACTCCTAATCATTCTGCAGTATTGTTTTCTTAGTATTATAAATAGTTTTTAAATGAAATGAACTGAAGTTTGAAGCCTTGCGTTGTATGAACAAGGTCACGGGAAGAAAGACTTAGTGCAGATGAAATTTATAGCAGTTTTTTAAACGGACCCGTTGGATTTGTTCCTCCATTCAGCAAGTGTTTCCTGCACGTCGGCTGCTACAGGCACCGGAGGTAAAGTGATGAATGAGGCAGCGGAGGTCCCAGCCCTGGGGATCAGACCAGGTCATCTGAGAGAAGGGACAGCCTGGCCACGCTTGAAGCATGGCCCCTGGGAGAGCCAGGAGGACATTCATCCCCTGGAAACAGCATTCCTCATTTCCGACAGCTGTGCTGCTCACACTTGCCCTTCAGGCTCTGAAGGTTTGACCCAGAATTGGAGACTCCCCAACCACCACGGCTCACAGGGGCCGGTCATTGCAATGACCGACCTCTGTGCTGTTCCCAGCCTGTCCCTTCTCTCCAAATCCATACTGCTGCTAAGACTCTGCAGGGTTGGCCTAGCTTGGCTGTGAGAGTTGTGCTGGCATCACCCACACTCCAGCTACAATGCAGCTTTGTGTGCACACGGAAAATTCTTTTCGCAAGGCTGTGCCCAGTGCCAAAGTTTGTGTTCTCAACAGCAATGCTAAATGGCCTCCAGATCCCAGCTGTCTCACCTCCAGGGGCTGTCCCCCAGTATGCTCATCTTAATCCAACAACAACAACAGTCCTTGGAAAACAACACGGGAGCATGAAGTAGTTCACTGGTTACGATTATTTTTAGGTGATCCCTAAACTCAAATCTAGGAGCCACTTACCACGAGACAGGACTCTTTGGTACTCAAAGGTACAAGAAGGCTTAGAAATAACTACTTACTCAGGTCTCTCTAGGAAAATAAGAAACTGTGCCAAGACAGGAATAAAATACCATTCATACAGATTGAGAGACAACATGGTAGGGGAAGGGAATGGGCTCGGGTGCTGTATAGACCTGACTTCTCTTGATCTTATTGCTTATTTGCTGTGTAAGCCGGGCCAGTCACAAAGCCCCTGAGCTCCTCGGTTTTCTCACCTGTAAATGAGAATCAGGCCTACTCGTGGGATTGTCATCCAGAGTAAAGAAATTCAGTATAGAGTATGTGGCACATTGAAGGTGTTTAATCAACAATTATTCTTATTATTTCTTATGTGCTCTTGAAGCAATTTCTTGTGGCAGTAATGGTGTGAGTGCACGTCTGTGTGTGTGCGTGTGTGCACACGTGTGCATGCATGTGTGTTTGCGTGTGTGGTCCCAGCTTGAACCCATCTGGGAGTCACCCATCTGGGAGACTGGACGTGTCTGGTAAAGGGCATGGGGGTGAACCCCGGGAGTGGGTTTGCAGGAAGGTGTGTTGCTGGAGGAGGACGCGGGCACGGTTTGGTCAGGCAGCGAAAGGGGCAGTCAGCCTTGGACGTGTTCCCTGACCTGGCCTCAGAGTGGGTGTCTGGGGAGGGGCCGCGGGAAGAAGCCAGATGAATTGTCTTTATGAAAGGCTGTGTGATAAAGAGAACCGCAGAGTGGGAAAGGCATCTCTCCACTTCTGAGAGAGCTGATGAGGTTCTGTCTCATGGAGGTCAGGGGAGTGTTCGATACCACATTGGCACCTGGCACCTCAAGAGTTTTCCGTCCCAGGGCAGCAGAAGGCATCATGGCAGGGAGGGGCGCCCCTTCTCAATGGCTTCTGGTCAACAATCGGGGAGCTGAACTGTTTTTCTCGAGTTCATAAGAGACACCCCCAGGGAGGCACAGAGGCTACCAGTGGGACTTGCAGGGGCATAAGGAGTCTTGCTGGATCAAGCAGGCATAATATTCAGATCATTCCTGTACATATTTCCTAAGCGCTGGTCTCGGGCCTCTTTGCCCTGGATCCACTCCTCTCCCGTCCCTGCTCTGCATTACAGGGGCTGCCCTTGCAGGCTGCATTTCGGGGGTCCTGCAGCATGGGCTTCTGGCCGGGTTCAGTCCATGAAGGCACTGGCAGGAGATGCGTTGAGAGGAGGAGAGAAGCCAGGCTTCTGCCCTCACTCCCTCTCCATCTTGGGCAGCTCCTCCAGCCGTGGCTCTGTCTTCTCTGTGGCTCCGGCTTTCATCGGACAGGTCCATTCTGGCCCTAGTTGTGCCATGTCGCCCTGGTCCCTGGGCTCTATAAGTTGTGCCTCTCTTTGCCTCTCCAGCCTCTCGGTGGCAGCGATCTGTTGCTCATCCCTGGGCTGTCGCACTGTCCCCTATGTGGCCCTCTGCTTCTCCATCACCAGCATAAACAATTCCTTCCATAGTAGAAACTGGAAGTGGTGTCTGTTTTCCTGTTTAGGCTCTATGGACACACCGCCGTCTTTCCCACAGGCTGGGGAGGCCTGAGGAATCTCAGGCCAACTCTATTTGGATAAATATGTAAATATGGAGGAAGAGGAAGAAAGAGGATGCTGTTACACATTTTATGAGATGCTAAAGATGATGCCCACTTGAGTTATTTGAGGCTGAGTAACCCATGTCTCCCTACCCCAGCACCCCCAGGAAACAGCAGGCTTGTTTTGAAAACTCGACAAGATGACTCTCTGGTCTTTCTCCACTCACATGGAGCTCATAAAACTCTGACTCGCATGGTTTGCATCCTGCTGAGGTTAGGATGTTCAGCTCCATTTCAGATTTACTTCCTTCTTGTGGGTAGACAGTTGCAGTGATGGCTCCCAGGGGAGCCGGGACTCCCTCCCGTATCCACACTCCCACCTTGACTCAGAGCTTGTACTACTTCCTTTTGCTAACGAGACAGCAGATGTAACACAAGCAGAGACTTGGAAAAACCATTGTCACTTGAATCTTTTCCTTTCTCTTTCTGATTTTGCAACCCAGATAGCGCATGAAGAAGCTGAGGCTGGTCTCTAGACACACGTGGCCCAGCTCACAGACAGAATCAATTGCTGGAGACCTAAGTGAGGCCACCTTAGACTGTCCGACCCCATTTTGAGCCACCAAATGACTGCGGACAGAAGAATGACCCCCAGGTGAGATAAACAGAAGAACCGCCCACCTGAGCCCAGACCCAATTGCTGACCTACAGAATCATGAGTAAATAAAATGGTGTTGTCTTCATCCACAGAGTTTTGAGGTAGTTTTTGTTATGCTATAAAGGCTAGCTCACAGAATTCTCTTTCCACTTTTTGTCCTTTTCTACCAACCACCAGCGCTTTCTTTCTGCTAACCAACCCTTCTAAAAGGCAGTGCCCTCTGCCCCTACAGGCACCTCAACTGACCTTTCACCAAAGGGAAACTCACCCTCCACTCAGAGCATGGGCTCCATCAGCAAAGACCAGCGACTCTCCCTGTACTGCTTCCTCTCAAGGGTTAAGCCCTGACTTCATTGCATGCAAAGTTTCCTTTAAAAATTTTTTTTTGGAAAAAAATGTGGTTTTGCTTCCAAATGATGTTCCAAAGTTCTCTGGCTCACCAAGGAGTAATCCCTCAGTTGGAAAGTGTAGCAATGCTGCTATTTTAGAATGGCACCAGACCTCTGGTTTTTTGATTCAGCCAGGGCTGCCGATACTTCTTCACGGAAAACTGAAACAACTGCCTAAGACATAGGCACTTGCCCCAAAGGGATACTTCAGAAAGGAGAGGCCCTCTGCCTTCTTTCCATTCTGCCCCTTTCTGCTCAGCCCCTCAATCCCAAGCCAAAGACGGGTCTTCTCCCTCTGGAGCAACTGAACTTCTAACCCATTTATGGGGTGGCCCATCTGTTGGCCCTGACCCTCTGGCCTCCCCCACACTTGTCCTAATTGTTCTCTGATGAAGGCTGAGCATAAGCCTATGTAACACTCCAAAAATGCACGGCTGGCCAACCAAACATTAACAAGAGAGACAGCTATGAAAAAACAATATGCCTGTTTGCTCAACCTCCCTTTCTGCCAGCAGACTAATTCTGGAAACTTTCCCACTCTCCGAAGCAAGAGGTGCTTGCTAATCTGGCCAAGTGTCAAAATGCATGGTGTTTGAACAGCTTCCTCCAGCTAGAGTTGTTTTTCAGACTGTCCCTTGGCAGGAACTCCCGTGGATTCTGTGCAGAAAACTTCTCTCCTGGACTCAGTAAAGGGGGCAGTTAGAGAAAAGGGGTCACTTCTTATGGTAACAATTGCCTTTTATCAGGCACCGCTGCTCCCCAAGAGAAGATGAGCTGGGCAAAGGTCACTCACTCCTGAGAAGAAGAGGCTCGAGGCTCCTTGGGCACTGGAAATGACCCATCTGCATCCAGGAAGGAGACTGGGGTTTGAGAGTGGGACCATCAGGCTCAGGGGCCAGGCCAGGGACTAGATGTTGACTGTGATCACCTCTCTGGAAATGCATTTGGAATCGAAGATTCCCAGGCCTCACCAAGCTGGGTCAAAGGAGGCTCACGATGACAGGACAGACCTGCCATGCTTTCCTCTGCCCCTCCACCTGAAAGGTCCAGGAGTACTCCCTCCTGGTCTCACCTCCTTAGGGATCCCTTCCTTGTCCTACCCCAGCGAGATCTGTCCCTTTACTCTGTTCATCTGTCTCTCCTCAGTTGGTCGGACACATTCTCCCATCTAGTACTTCCGCACTTGAGGACACTTGCTTGTTACAGATTTGTCTCCTTCCAAGGGACTCTGTCCTCCCACAGAGAGAGGGGACATGTCTTATTTACTCAGTATTTCCCGCTACCAACCCAAGGTGTGTACTTAGCAGACACCAAGTAAATGTTTACTGAGCGAATGAACAAACCTCATTTCCCATTTAACCAGAACAGGTAGCGTGGCCGAGGCCACCCAGCAGGTGAGCGTCTGAGCCTGGATTTGGACCCAGGTTTGTCCTCATCTAAATCCCACTATTCCACCTTCTTCCCTCCCCGGTTAGCCACCCCGCCCACCACACACACACACACACACACACACACACACACACACACACACATATACACGCACTCACACACACACTCCACAAAAGAGCATGCATAGGATTACAGAGTGTCAGGGACGGAGATGACCTAAGACATTATGGAAACCAACTCAATTATTTAACAAATAAGAAAACGAAGGCCAAAGAAATTCAAGTATTTGTGTGTGTTGATGTGCTCTGGGCTTTGGGCGTACTTTATAAAACTTGGTCTAGGGCTATTCCTGCCAATGATCATATTCGGTTTGCGTTCATGCATAACCCCGCAGACGATCTAGGGCTGAGCGAGTGACTCCAGCCTGTCAGGAGATAAATGCCCACGGAGCTACAAACACAGGGCAGGGTGAGCACCCAAAGTGGTGCCCGCCCCAGAGGAGAGAGAAGCCCCGTCTGACTTAGTTCAGGAAAGTCTTCACGCGGAAGGAGCGGTACCGAGACGAGCCTCGGAAAGGGCTGGACGGTGGAAACTTCAGGCGGGGGCACAGCATGGCAGGGGCGGGGAGGCGGGAAAGGGCGCGCCGGGCATCTGGATTGGTACAAGGTGCAGACTGTCCTGAAGGCGCAGGGCGGAGGCGAGGCTGCAGGGTGCACCGGGGCGCTGCGGAGGGAAGAGAGGGGAAGAGAGCAGGTGGGAATCGCAGGCATGTACAATTTGGAGCCACCCGGATGCCACCTGTATCTTGGAGGAGTGACGTTGCTAAGTTCCTGTGGGGAAGTGAGCAAAAGAGATGGAGACCCGGGAGCTTAACAGCACAGTGAGAGAATAAGAAAAGCTGCGTGATTGGGCCCGGATGAGAATGGAGTTCTTTAGGCTGCAGGAGAGGGGAAGGGGATCCCAGGAACACGCTTCATCACCGGGTTCCCACTCGCCCTGGTTCTCCCCAGATATCCATCGGCCTGCAGGAGGAGGAAGGACAGTGGGGGCCCTCAGCAGGAGGAGGATGGGGGGGGAGGGAGTCTCTGCAGACAGATCCAAACTGGCTATGGCAGGAATCCTGAGAGGGAGACCCAGGCGATGTTCAGCTTTGGTCACTCAACACAGGATCATGGGCCGGGCACAGGGGCTCAGGCCTGTAATCCCGGCACTTTGGGAGGCTGATGTAGGAGGGTCTCTTGAGGCCAGGAGTTTGAGACCAGCCTGAGCAACATAACAAGACCCGGTCTCTACAGAAAATAGGAAAAAATAGCTACGCATGGTGGCTCACGCCTGTAGTCCCAGCTACTCTGGAGGCTGAGGCAGGAGGATCGTCTCAGCCCAGGAGTCAGTGGTTGCTGTGAGTCAGTGAGCTATGGTCGGGCAGCTGCGCTCCAGCCTGGGTGACCAAAAAAAAC
>CAUYSK010047098.1:0-19346 GCA_963575035.1 Avahi laniger | reverse complement strand
CTGGTTACATGATGATACACATTCACACAATAAAATAATATGCAACTGTTTAAAAGTGGTTTGTATTAAAAAAAATATTTAGGCCGGGCGCAGTGGCTCACACCTGTAATCCTAGCTCTCTGGGAGGCCAAGGCGGGGGGGGATTGTTTGAGCTCAGGAGTTTGAGACCAGCCTGAGCAAGAACGAGACCCCGTCTCTACAAAAAATAGAAAAGCTAGCCAGGCACGATGGTGTATCTGTAGTTCCAGCTACTTGGTGGCTGAGGCGGGAGGATTGCTTGAGCCCAGGATTTCAGTGCACTCCGGCTCAGGCAACAGAGCAGGCCCTGTCTCAAAAAAAAAAAAAAAAAAAAAGGGAAACTAAGGCTTAGAGCTATTAGGTAACTTGGCCAAGGTTGTTCTTAACTAGGAAGTGATGGGAGCTGGCATTTGGATGTAGTCATTTTTACTCCAGAGCCTTCACTCTTAATCACTACACTATATAAATTAGATGTTTTAGAAATTCAGAATTACTTGGAGAATTAGAGAATGTTTCATGGAAAAGATGGCATTTGAGTTGACTTTTACCAGATGGTGGGATTTCTCCAAGTGGCGGGGGAAACGGTGGTTGAGGCCGGGGGGGAATGATATTCAAAGGCACTGAGATATAAAATGTGTAGTTATTACCTAATGGAGTCTTTAAAATTAAACTCTAGAGGCTTTGTAGCATAGTAGATATGAAAACAACCTTTGGAGTCAGACCTTAGTTCAAATCCAGACTGTATCATTTACTCTTCAATGTGAGATCTTTGGCAAATCAAGGTCATTTAACCTTTCTGAACTTTATTGTACATGGCTTAGCACATTTTAAGCACTCAATAAATAATAGTTTTTATTGTAATGAAATTTGTTGTGAGTTTATTATATTAATAGTAATACATACACTAAATTATTGGTGCTGTTTAGACCTAAAATCTAAATTTATTCTAGAAATTGCTTTTTTAGTTTAGATCTCCTCTGTGCTGTTTGATGTCACTAATTCGCCTTTTCTCAGAATGACCCTAATGACTTCCTGGTGGATGGTGGGTAAGCAGATGGTTGTGGTTGCTTTCTTGGCTCAAGCACTTGCCGGTGATTATACAGTCTAGAAGAATATGTTTCTATTAGCTTACTGATTTCAATTAAATAGCCTAGGTTGGACTCAGAAATATTTAAGTAAGTTTACTTATTTCTTTGTTCTGTTCCCTCTCAGAATTCTGAGTAGCTTGAGCCTTAGGAAACTGATGGTGGGACACAATCAGGTGCAGAACCTCCCCGCCCTGGTGGAGCACACCCCCCTGGAGGTGCTGGATATTCAGCATAATGTACTCACCAGGCTGCCGGACACTCTCTTCTCCAAGGCCTTAAAGTAAGTACCATTGGATTTTTTTTCAGAAAAGCAGAATCATCGGCTAGACAAACTGCAGCGGCTTGTCATTGGACTGACCTTTGGGACTATATTTGCAGAGACTTTACCTGATAGTCCAACTATGGGTGGAAACACACTTGCAATTTTTATGAAAGAATATGTGACACTGCTTCATGAGGCAGTAATCTCTAACTCAAAGTTGAAATAACCATCAAACGCTTAAGAAGTTTTTGTGTTGTAAACATTTCAGTTTGGAAAGGTTCAGGCTTTCATCTCAGAAAATGAACATCGTCCTGACATTTAAAGAGAAATTATAACATTCTGATATAGCTTCCTTCGGCAGTTCTCAGCTTTTGCATTGGAGAGAAAAGGGTATACCAGTGGTGCCCAACCTTTCTGACACTGGGGACCGGTTTTGTGGAAGACAGTTTTTCCATGGACAGCGAGGGGAGGGTTGAGTCGCTGCCTCAGCTCCACCTCAGACCATCAAGTGTTGGATTCTTACGGGGATTGCTGCAAGCTGCATCCCTCCCATGTGTGGTTTCCTAGTGTCCTGCTCCTGTGAGGGTCTGATGCTGCTGCTGATCCGATGGGGCGGGGAGCTCTGGTTGTGATGTGCACAGTGGGGAGTGGCTGTGGGTGCAGCTGAGGCTTTGCTAGCGTCCTACTAGCTTCCTGCTGTGCAGCCTGGTTCTGGCCTGTGGCCTGGGGGTTGGGGACTGCAAGGGTATACCACGAAAGTTAATTTGGTTTTTGCTTCTAGCTTTACCAAACTATGTTTGAGTTACATTCTTTATTAGGAAAACTTTTTTGCTACTTAATTTGAAAACTGTGTATTTAAAGGTAATATCCTTCCAAAAGGTGTTATTTGCCTTCTCACTGTAACTAGCACATAGATGGCATATCCTCTCATTTTAGGGGCAGGGTTTACCTATTGTGTATGTTATCTCTAAATGAAAAGTAGTTTTTTATTATAGTCTTCTGCAGTATGGAGAAGGCAATATTGTCTCCAATTTGGAAATGGATAAAACAGAGATAAGCAGTAGTAAATTAACAGGAGACATGCCAAAAGCAGTTATGTCAAAGAATAAGTATCTGGCTTGTTCATCTCTTAATATATAACGCAGTTGGTTGGGTATTCCTCAAAATAAAATCTTCGGAAATTCTACAAAATGTTTGAAGAAAATTTTCTTTTTGTAAAGTTTATATGGTGTCTTGATGCAGTTGTTAATTACCAAGTATTTGTTAGCAATGCATAACACTTCCCTTAGTCGTAATGATAGTATGAATTAAATTAGTTTACAACCTTAGTGTCTGTAGTAAGGAACTTACTTAGCTGTGGCAAACTGTCAATGATATTTACTACCAACCCTGCACAGAGCATTTTTGGGACAAAGACACAAGTGACACAGTACCCTCAGTAAACTTAAAAGCTAATTAGGTATGTACAACTGTTATGTATCAATTTAGAAAATCTAATTAGGGATATGGATCACACAACATGGAGATTTAAGAACACATAAATTTCGTAATATTAGCTGCCTTTTATTGAGAATGTTCTGTATGTACTGAACACTGTGCTAGGCAGATTTTAAAATTATACTGCGTTTCGGCTATTAGATTGGCAAAGATTAAAATGAATTGTAATACTTGGTGTTGACAAAAGTATGGGCAAACTGGCACTTTTATATTCTTGTGCAAGTATAATTTTGTATAGCCTTTCTAGAGCTCAGTTTGACAATATATTGAAAAATCCTTAAAAAATATATATCCTTTGATTTCACAAATTCTGTTTCTAGGAATGTTCTCTAAAGAAATAATTGGATAAGGACACAAGGATGCTCATTACAAACATCTGTCATAGCATAAGTATGGAAATGGAACAGCCTATATGTTCATTATTAGGGGATTATTATGGGATTGGCTAAATAAATAATGATGCTATTAAAACCAGACAAAAGTTTTTCTGAAGGGTGTCTTCATAGTTTATTTGTGAACATGATACTCAACAATGTCCTTTCAGTAGACACACAGAGCAATAACAGTAAAAGATAAAGCTAGATTAGAATCCGGCCACTACAGAAGCCTGGGTAAACAACCAAGCCTGTATTCTTTCTTCTCTACTTGGCTTGCATAAGTTGAGTAAAAGGAGCTTTGAGTTGGATAAAATCAATTAGAGAAAACTACCTGAAGAAAATTACTTTTTTTTTTTAAACGTGGGAGCTTGGAATGGCAGTATACCATACAGAGATGGCATGATGGTTTCTGTGAAGGAAGGCAACAAATACACTGTGTGTGTGTGTTCTGTCAGTCTCAGATACTTGAATGCATCTGCAAATAGTTTGGAGTCTTTACCATCTGCCTGCACCGGGGAGGAGAGCCTGAGTATGCTGCAGCTGCTTTATTTGACCAACAATCTCCTGACAGATCAGTGTATACCTGTCCTGGTTGGACACCCTCACCTGCGAATCTTGCATCTTGCAAACAACCAGCTACAGACCTTTCCTGCAAGGTAAAATGAATGCAAATTTTGATTGTTTCAGATACACAACATTAATTCTACATTTGTCAGACTAAATGATAGCTATCTGACTATGACTGTTGCTTTTTGTTGACCTGACTTACTGCTGATGCTGTGATTTCACTAGTTGAGTGGGAAAATCTTAATAGTTTATACCCAGTTAAGTATCAGTAACCAGAGAAATCATGGTTAAAATGTATTTAATTTTTAGTTTTTAAAATTTTAAAGTTTTTTTTGAGACAGAGTCTTGCCCTGTTGCCCGAGCTGGAGTGCAGTGGCATCATCATAGCTCATGGCAACTTCAAACTCCTGGGCTCAGGCCATCCTCTTGCCTCAGCCTCCTGAGTAACTGGGACTACAGGCCTGTGCCACCATGCTGGGCTAATTTTTTCTATTTTTCGTAGAGACAGGGTCTCGCTCTTGCTCAGGCTGGTCTCGAACTCCTGAGCTCAAGGGATCCTCCCTCCTTGGCCTCCCAGAGTGCTAGGATTACAGGCGTGACCCACCGTGCCCGACCAAAAAATGTTTAATTTTTAGTTCTCATTATTTAATAATGGTCTGAGAATACTCAATGTAGGATAGTACAAGTTTATGAAGTAAAGAATTCTAAAGATAATTATTTCTTTTCCCTTCTTAGCACTGTTTTATAAAATAATGTTGAGTCTATTAATTTATTCATAATACAGACATTGAATGCCTACTGTATGCCAAGTACTATGTGAGAGTTATAGTCTGTGACCTCAGAAAGTTTACAGTCAAATTGGGGAAATAGACAAGTATCTAGGCAATTGTTGTGCAATTTAATAAAGGCAGTATTTTAAAGAAGATAAGCACAGGTTGCTAGCTGCACTGCACAGAGCCTGGGGGTGTGGTTAGGCTTCCTCAAGGAAGAGATGAATATTAGTTAGCCAGGCTACATCTACAAAAAGATGTAAGAGAGACATTTAATGCTATCAACATTTTAGACAGTATCAGTGGAGAAGTAAATATCTTTCAAAATACATTTGATAAAATAAATTTAGATTTTTTTTTTTTTTTTAAGAAGACAGGCTTTTGCTATGTTGCCCAGGCTGGCCTTGAACTCTTGGGCTCAAGTGGTCCTTCTGCCTCAGCCTCCCAAGTAGTTGGGACTACCGATGCTCACCACTGCATTGCTTAATATTTGGAAAATTTACTGCCAGAAAAATCCATCTAGACCATGAAAATAGTCATTAAAAATCATATTTTTAAAAATTAAGAACACAAAGAAGTGACATTTGATGTAATTTGAATGCAATTATATATATCATATAAAATTATAATTTTTGTGAGCATTTATAAAATGAGATAGAGATTCAGACTACAAGCAGGATAAACTTGATTGCTTCCTTGAAAGAATTCAAATAATGGCTTTTAAAATGAATGCAGAATCTTAATTTCAGGAAGCATAGATCTCTTGAAATCTTATCAGATTAGTTGACCTCAAATATGTTCATGTAAAGTGAAAGTAACAGACCACTCACAAGTTATACTAGTTTATGAAGCTGCTGGGTGGTACCAGGTATAATACTCTAAAACTAATGAATCTTGCCTAATTTGATGACACTTTTATTATTGAAGGGGTCAAAAGCAGGTTGATATAAAACTTAAAACATTGAAATGAAAATAAGTTAGTAGTAAAGACAAGAATTAACAGGCGGTCACACAAAATTAGAGTAATCTGAATATACGTAATAAAGCTAAATGGAATTTAGGAGCGGCATATTGAAGAAAATGTATACTCTGTACTGAATAATAAATCCACTATGAGATCATTTCCTGAGCAGTGCTGTAATTGTACAGGCACAGTGTAGATCTTGTTTCTTTTGGACTATTTTCAGGATCTAGCACAGTTCTGGGTACTCAGGAAGAAACTGAGATATGGGTGCTGCATTTTTATTTACAAGTCAGGAAAATCTAGGCAGAGAGTAGTATAAGGGAAAAACGTGAGATTTGGACATGGGAACATTTTAAAATACTTTATTAAGTTAAAAAAACAAGTTATAAAATAATATATTTAATATAGCACCATTTTTTAATTTGAAAAATATACCTAAAAAAGACAAGAATACTTTTCACCAAAATGTCATCAGAGATTATCTCTGCGAGTGGAATGAAAAGATTTTTTTTTTCTGTTTGTCTCTATTTTTCAGTTTTTTTCCACGTGTATATATTACTAGAAAGAAAAATTATTTTAATTTACTAAGCCTACTTATTGAAAAGTATTTTTGAATTTTCTAGCAATAAAAACATATGAAAAAGATAAGATAAAATTTATATAAAACAAATACTCATGTGAAAAATTTGATAGAAAATTCAGCAAAGTGATCATAGTAATTCTTTCAAATTGCTGGTATTATTAGTGATTTATTTTCTTTATTTTCCAAACTTTCTCTCCATGTTACAGCAGTTTATTTTTATAATTTTTTAAACGAATAAATCAAAAGAAGTAAGAACAATTTGTAATAATCTGGATAATGGTGTTAAGCTGACTGTAAGTATTTTGCTTACCATGTAGAAAGCATTGCTCAGTCAGTGGAACAATGGGAATCATTGGCAGCACAGGCCTGAGCACACTGCTCTCTGTAAAATAGAAACTTGATAAATGTTTAGTGGAGATGAATTATGTTACGAACAGGTAACTGTAGAAATTTAAGCTGTAAGGAACCTTAGGTGATGATTTAGTGCAACCTTTTTTTTATATAGCTGAGGTTATTGAGGTCCACTTACCTTAATTTGCCCAGTATTTTGCAGCTAGATAGTGGGGAAGCAAACATCAGGACTAACCTCCCAATTCTAGGCCAATCCTTTTTTAGCCACTCCCTGTAAATTAAATAACAGGGAGACGATCATTGCCCACAAGATCCAACAACTGTAAGAAAAGCAAGACCCAACTACTGCTTCAGTCTTTGAAACACACTGAGAGACAGACAGATTAGGCTGACATAGAGCAGGAGTGGTCATCTTGGTGAGCCAGTGCCTTCGCTGGTGTCTACTTAATTTTAATTCTCACCAGTCATCTGGCAGTGGACCAGGTCAGCCTTCTGTGCTCTGTAGTGGTTATAAAATAGCACCCGCTTGGTAGCTGCTCATTTTTGGTACAGTGTAGTATTTTGATTTTTCTTTTTCAGCAAACTAAATAAATTGGAGCAATTGGAGGAACTGAACCTAAGTGGCAATAAGCTTAAAACCATTCCCACGACCATAGCAAACTGCAAAAGGCTGCACACCCTTGTTGCACACTCCAACAACATCAGCATTTTCCCGGAAATACTACAGTTGCCTCAGATCCAGGTACTTCTATGTGTTGGAATGATGATGAAATGGCAGGAGTGTGCATGAGATTATTCTCATAAGGAAGAAATATTATTCTCTTCTCATATACTCAGTTTGAGATGAGTGTACGTAATTGATTCCTGGGAAGAAATTACGCTCCGCTTTGGGGATATAGTAGGAGATTGAACATTTGGGAGTAAAGAACTAACTCACTGTGATGCATTTTCTTTTGATTTCTCTATTTCTTCTTAGTTTGTAGACCTGAGTTGCAACGACTTGACAGAAATCCTGATTCCGGAGGCATTGCCCGTCACGTTACAAGACCTTGACCTGACTGGAAATACAAATCTAGTTCTGGAACACAAGACTCTGGACATATTTAGGTAGGACAAATTTTGAAATTGAATCTGTTTTTGCTCTTAGGTCTGCCAGACATATGTGGGTCTTCTCTAGGACTATGGAGACCTCGATTAATTAAACGAATAGAATGAATTAGACCATAATTCTCCTAGGTTCTCTTCTTTGATTCAGCTATGAATGGATGTTCTATCCAGTAGTCAGTCTGTTTTTAGTAGACATAGCCACTACCCACCCACTCACCGAGTATTTTCACATAAGAGGCGTAGATGTTTGAGGTGGCATAGATCACCTCACAGCATCTTGGAGACAATACAAGTCCATTCATTGTACCAACACTTCATTTTGTCAGCTGGCTGAAACTTAGAAATCTTTTTTGTGCTTAGTTTTTTACTGCAACAAATGGCATTAATTATAACAATATTGGCTCCTATTTCTTCCTCCTCCCTTTTCCTTTCTCTCTTCTCCTCCTTGGCCAGGAGTTCAGCATACTACTTTCATTCAGTCTCTCTGGAAATGTATCTTTGTCAACAGATTATTTTATAAAAAGCTATATTGTGGTTGGGATAGTTTTTGTAAAACACAGAAGAATATACAGTTTAATCTTCCCTTCCTCCATTTTCCACAGCCATATCACAACCCTGAAAATTGATCAGAAACCTTTGCCAACCACAGATTCTACAGTCACATCAACCTTCTGGAGCCACGGACTGGCCGAAATGGCAGGGCAGAGAAATAAGTGAGTATGTTGGCCGTGGAGACTGAGAAAGAAAAAAGGCAGCCCCTGGCATGTGGGAATTGGTCTGAGGCCCACAGTTAGGCCGTGTTGTTCTCATTTTGCACATGAACAAATCACAGAATGTCAGTGTTGGATAAAATCCCTCTGAGACCATGATAAAGGGAGACAAAAGGAAGATGAATGTACAGTCAGCAAAACAGCAAGCACCCCCTTTCATGGCTAAAATGGGTGAATGCTACTTTCTTTGCCAGTTATAGCTTTATCCTTCTGCTAATCTTTGTTCCATGTAGATAAGATATATTGAGATACCCAACCCAAAAGTGGCCCCACTTTCTGATAGCACCCAATCTAGTATGATCCTCCACCTCCTTAGACCCTCTGCAGAATGACCCAGCCAAAGCCCAAAACTTCTACTAGGTTCTTTCCAGCACTCTCTTACCTGTACACCCCAGGGTTCCATGGTGAGCATTCCCTTGTTGCAAGGAGTAATAAATTCAACTTGTTCAACCACAGGTGGTGTGCTTTGGTGGTGTTAGGCTGGAGGTTCTTGGCAAAACTAGTCCTTAATTACTACTAAGAGAAAACATTTTATCTTTCCAGCCTGTGGCAGCATCGCACAGCTAATAAGTACTGCCCATGAATGTGGCTGAATTTCCCCTTTCCTTAGGATATCAGCTCTTCCAGATGCTGCTTAAGTATCATATCTAGGGACTTTTTCTGTGTGTAGATTATGGTTTACTACTAGTCTTCTCCACTTTCAGTTAATAGAATGCTCCCTGATGAATAATCTTTTACTGATAACTTTGTTTGATGATTGTCTTTCTCCTATTTCTGCCATAGGCTGTGTGTTTCTGCACTCGCCATGGATAACTTTGCGGAGGGAGTGGGAGCTGTGTATGGCATGTTTGATGGGGACCGAAACGAGGAGCTCCCTCGCCTGCTCCAGTGCACAATGGCAGATGTGCTTGTGGAAGAGGTGCAGCAGTCAACAAATGACATGGTTTTCATGGCTAACACCTTCTTGGTGTCTCACAGGTAAGCAGGTGGGTTGAATAATCCCTAACTCACTTCTTCTTTTGCAAAATAAATCTCTCTAAACCAGGTCAGGGTCCACATTATGAATACAAGGTCAAGGAGAGACCTCACTACTCCTTCCATGATCATCCTCTCCATATATCAGCATGGAGTGTGGGGATCTGGCTCTTTGAAGAACCTGTGGAGTCATCTGTTTTCTCTCTTGAACCCAAAGGCTTCTGAGGATCTGGGAAGCCCAGAATTTATGTGCAAAATGTTGTCTGTGTGTATATGAGTCTGTACATTTGGGGAAGAAAGGTGGTAAGCTTTCATAAGATTGTCCAAAGAGTCAGTAATCTACAAAAAGGTTAACAAGCATTCATCAGATTCAGAATTAGAATACTTGTTTAGAATACTTGTTAGAATACTTGTTATTGGGAGTTTACCCAACTGATCTTCTAATTAAAGTCTAAACCACTGAAGGGCAAAAACCATATACAGATGGGGTTACAATGGGGTTATGTCCTGATAAAGTCCTGTAAGTTGAAAATAATGTAAGGTGAAAAAAATGCATTTAATACTTCTAACCTATCAAACATCATAGCTTAGCCTAACCCACCTTAAATGTACTCAGAATATTTACATTAGCCTATAGTTGGGCAAAATCATCTGGCAATACTACACTGTACAATATTGGTTGTTTTCCTCCCATGATCGCATGGTTGACTGGGAGCTGTGGCTCACTACTGCTGCCCAGCATGGCGAGAGAGGGTCGTACTGCATGTCACTAGCCTAGGAAAAGATCAAAATTGAAAGTACAGTTTCTACTGAATGCATACAGTGTTACTTTCACATCATCATGAAGTTGAAAAATTGTAAGTCGTACTACTGTAAGTCAGGGACTGTCTGGATAAACAAACAGTAATGGAGCATCGTGCACATCAGGCGGGCTGCATGGAGGATGTGAACAACTGAAAAGTTGTCAACTTGTATAATCAAGGTTGAAATGGAACAGCCTGGAGCTTGAACTGGTTTTATCTGTCATTATAACACAAAACAAGGTGTTGGGAAAGGAGTCTATTTTTCAGTAGTAGAATTGAGCAGGAGACTTGGCAAAATAAAGGGTTTGTGAATGGGCACTCAGTCTGTGAAGCACCTCTCAAGAGCTAGGCACTGTACCATGTATTTTTTATATTATATTTTTAATTTTCAAAACAAGCCAGAGGGGTAGGTCTCTTATCCAAGTCATTTCTTAGAGAAATAACTTGCTCAGGATCTACAGCCAGGAAATGGTAGAGGTGGAATTTGAAATGAGATCTAATAGTGTCTGCTCCTTGCTGTCATTGTGCACGCCACGTGTATGGGGGAAATAGAAGGAAAATTATGGTCCTTTTCAAGAAACTTACAAGTGAGCCGTTCTCAAAGTGGTGTTGTAGGACCAGCAGCCTCGGCATCACCAGCATTTGTTAGAAATGTGGATTACTGGGCCAGCCCCTTATACTCAGTAAATCAGAAACTGGGGTGGGGCCCAGCAGTCCCTGCACTAATGAGCCCTCCAGGTGGTTCTGATGTGCTAAAGTGTGAGAACCTCTGAATTAGCAAGTCTGTGATCAGATATAGAAGCAGTAGAGAGAGATGCTCCTTCACTGTCTCCCCAACCCTGCCCCCCATCCGCCCGTCCCCACCCTCCACCTTTTGTAAAATCTCTTTTCTCAGTCAGCTGAGAGTGGAAGGCAAAGCTCTCTTTACCACCATCACCTACAGCAAGAGTCTGCCGTCAGGTGGGTAAGAGTGAGGCTGGTTCACGATCACAGGGCAGAAAACCAAGGAAAGGACAGATATGAAGGACCCCCACTTCCTTCTGAAACTAGTTACCATGTCTTCATTTTCTTTTCTTTCTAAACAGGAAACTAGGAATGGCCGGCCAGAAGCTGGGCTCCTCTGCTCTCCTGTGCTACATCCGCCCTGACACTGCCGACCCAGCAAGCAGTTTTAGCTTGACTGTGGCCAACGTTGGCACATGCCAAGCAGTCCTGTGCCGAAGTGGAAAGCCACTGCCCCTCTCTAAAGTCTTCAGCCTGGAGCAGGACCCAGAGGAGGCACAAAGGGTGAAGGAACAAAAAGCCATCATTACAGAGGTGTGTCTCCCTCTCTGTCAGTCACTTCCACCCCCAGATCTAGTGATCACTTTTGCTGTGCACAAAGTGACAAAAGTCCACTTTCTTCCTGTTATGCCTCGTAAATTGTATCCAATCCAGATAAAAGTTCAATTCAGATGATTTCAGTAATAGTACCAGAAGAAAATCTACTGAGCTATTAGTAACTAGCAAAAAGAAAAAGCAAAGTGAATTAGATATGAAAAATCCTAATTTGTGATCCTTTAAATGCATAGCCAACATGTAAAGTGTATGTTGAGTGTCCGCTTTAGCTAATTTCCAACTCATCTGGTTTGTTTTTCCAAACAGAAGAAGTGTCTTATAGTTTGACGTCCCCATTCTGAAGTGTAACATTTCGAAATATTTTTTCTGTTTATACGGCTTACTATGCTCTAGTGTTCTTTTTTAATAATGAAGCATTAATATTTCTACTATATTTTAGCTTTTCTCCTTTTTTAGAAATTAGCATAGCACTTCTGCCATCAAAAAAACTTTAGCAATTACATATGAACATTGTTTATTGCAAAGCAGTATTCTGTTCAGATCTTTTGCCCATTTTAAATTGGATTGTTTATTTATCGTTGAGTTTTAAGAGTTCTTTGTATACTTTATAAACAAGTCCTTTATCAGAAATGTGTTTTGCAGCTATTGTCTCCCAGTCTGGGGCTTGTCCATTCTTTTAAGTGTTTTGTGCAGCGCAGAAGTTTTTGATTTTATTGAAGGCCCACTTGTCGTTTTTTTCTTTCATGAATCGTGCTTTTGGTGTATATAAGAACTCATCGCCAAACCCAAGGTCACAGATTTTCTTCTGTGTTACCTTCTAGAAGTTTTATAGTTTTGTGTTTTATATTACTCTTTAGGTCTGTGGTCCATTTTGAGTTAATTTTTGTGAAAAGTATAAGCTCTGTGTCTGGAGTCATGTTTGCATGTGGATGTCCAGTTGTTCCAGCACCATTTGTTGAAAAGACTGTCCTTTCTCCATTGAATTGCCTTTGCTTGTCTGTCAGAGATCAGTTGACTGGATTTGTTTGGGCCCGCTACTTGTGGGTTCTCTAGTTTTCAGAATTCTGTGTAAGGACTATCCGTCTTAGGTTCCGTCCCAGGAAACACAAAACCAAAAAGAATCATTACGATGTGGTTGATACTGTTAGGATTCTGGAAGTAGGCATTAGTTTTAGGAGGGTCTTTCAGTCAAAACAAATTGAAAGATAAAATACAACTTTTTAAATTTAAAGATTTCTGTATTTGTTTTTTAAGAGATGTCACCCAGGCTGAACTCAAACTCCTGGGCTGAAGTGATCCTCCTTCCTTAGCTTCCCAAGTAGCTGGGACTATAGGTGCTTGCCCCACCACACCTGGCTTAAGATAACTTTTTTTTTGACTATTTTTATAGAACTTAGATAATGTCATTTACATTTTTCTTAAGGGGTCTTAGACAAGTAGGAAATCTTTTTATAAATGTTATTTTAACCACAAACATTAATTGTTTGCCTCTTATTTGCCAAATGTTACGGAGTTTTTGTTTGTTTTTTTTCCTTGAGGAGAAATCAACACAAAGTGTCTGGTGTATGAACATTACCAACCTGCAAGCAAGGTTGTTCCTTTTCCTCTAGGTGTCAAGTGACATGGGTTCTGATTTGATGTGCTGTTTATTCTCAGTACCATTCTTACTGAGTGGGCAAATCGTGCTGCAGGTTTCACACTCTGCTTTTTCTAGGCTGAATAACCGTAGAGATTATTCGATGCTTTAGCTACCTGGATTTTCTTAGCCATTTGATATCTTTTCAGTCCCAACCGTGCCTTTAAATGAGAAGTCATTTTTAGTGACCCATCTGAGTTTTGACCTCTTCGAGAGCACTAGTGATGGAGAATTAATGGCAATTCTGCCTGTTTTCCTAACACATGTTTCTCTATTTAAGGTCATGCCGAGGCCTGTCCTTCATGTTAGAGCAAATATCTTTTGAGATAGTGGTACCTTTAGTCACTTAATTGAATTGAATTGAATTCAGTCCTTTGAAACTATTTGGTATAATAACCGTGTATTATTTTGTCTTTTGAGACTTCTCTACATTCATTTTTAAAGTACACTTAAAATTATACTCTTCCATAGGAAAAATCATGTAAAAAATTCTATTTTATTGAGGATCCCTAAGCACTGCAGTCTAGAAAGATATAAAGTAGCATATCACTGTTGCTTGTTTCTCAGTCTGCGTTCTGCTCATCTCTAGGACAACAAAGTGAATGGGGTCACCTGCTGTACCCGCATGCTGGGCTGTACTTACCTCTACCCCTGGATCCTCCCCAAGCCCCACATTTCTTCCACTCCGCTTACCATTCAGGATGAATTGCTGATTCTAGGCAACAAAGCATTGTGGGAACACTTGTCGTATACAGAAGCTGTCAACGCAGTGCGTCACGTACAAGACCCATTAGCAGCTGCCAAGAAGCTGTGTACGTTAGCACAGAGCTATGGTTGTCAGGACAATGTAGGGGCGATGGTGGTTTATTTGAACATTGGTGAGGAAGGCTGCACTTGCGAAATGAATGGACTCACCCTCCCAGGTCCTGTGGGATTTGCTTCGACCACCACCATCAAGGACGCCCCCAAGCCCACCACTCCCTCCTCTAGCAGTGGGATTGCCTCTGAGTTCAGCAGTGAGATGTCCACCTCGGAGGTGAGTAGTGAAGTGGGCTCCACTGCTTCCGACGAGCATAACGCCGCGGGCCTGGATGCTGCCTTGCTTCCACGGCCAGAGAGGCGCTGCAGCCTTCATCCAGCACCCACCTCTGGGGTTTTTCAGCGCCAGCCTTCTTGTGCCACCTTTTCCAGTAATCAGTCTGACAATGGCCTGGACAGCGATGATGACCAGCCTGTTGAAGGGGTCATAACCAATGGCAGCAAGGTGGAAGTCGAAGTAGATATCCACTGCTGCAGAGGAAGAGATCTTGAGAGCTCTCCTGCTCTTGCAGAGAATCCTCCCGCCCTGTGTCCTGAGGAGCATGCTAGAGGGTTGGGATTTGGGATCCGAAGACAGAGCAGTGTGACTAGTGGCATACTGCTGCCAGTGAGTAAGGACAGGATAGAGTTACAGAAGTCTCCCTCCACTTCCTGTCTCTATGGGAAGAAACTCTCCAACGGCTCTATCGTGCCCCTAGAAGACAGCCTGAACCTCATCGAAGTGGCCACAGAAGCACCCAAGAGGAAGACTGGCTACTTTGCTGCCCCCACTCAGCTGGAACCGGAGGATCAGTTTGTTGTACCTCGCGACTTGGAAGAAGAAGTGAAGGAACAGATGAAACAGCACCAGGAAAGCAGGCTCGAGCCCGAGCCCAACGAGGAGGATCGGACCGAGCCCCCTGAGGAGTTTGACACGGCGCTGTGACTCCGCCCCCACAGCGGCACGATGCAGGAGAAGGCTGTGTGCTGTTGCCGAGGGACCCTGCCGGCGGCATTTTGCCTCTGCATTTCTAAACCTCAGGTGCTCGGGGCGGAACTCGGAGCCAAAGGCGAGAGTGATCAGGGTCTGGCTCTGGATAAGCTAGTAGCCACCGTCAGTGTTAGTTTCACGTGGAACCTGCATTGGAATTCCCAGAGTTGCTGGGAAGGAAGCAGCTGTTCTGTATCAGTCCTACCACCTGCCATTAACCCTTTCTCTCCTAGGATCATTTTGAGAATTTGCCTGCCTGGGCAGGAAAGGGACTATTTCTGTGGAGGAAATAACTGAAGGTTGATTCCCTTTACTAATTGCTGCTGATGGATCTCTGTGACAGAGAAATCACCTTATCTCTCAAACTAACTAATGGGGTATGATGTGACTAGTCACATGGCTTTTCATTCTTCTCTACGAGAATACAGCCTATCAAAATGATGTCTATTGGAAATGTAGAACCAATCAAACAATTAATTTATGTATGTAATGTAATGAGAGCACTTTTCATTGACTGTGAACTTTTTATTTTTGAATCTGCACTCGAGCCAATCTTCTTAGAGGCAGCCTGGCACCTTTGTCCACAGGCAGAGAGCTAGTCGGCATTGTAGCCTTCTCTGAGGGTACTAGGAAGGGCCCTGGGAACTGGTTTAACTGTTGGATGTCAGACTGTGAAAGCTCCTGAGAAACTTGGGATAGTAGGATCTTCTTCTGGGGATGAAGATGGGGGAGAAGTGAGGACTAAGACTACATCCTCCCAAATTAGAAAGAGAATTACCCCTTGACAAATGTGAAACCTGCTAGGAATTTCCCAGCAGATCACAAGGGTGGCATTTGGGGATTGGCATCTGTCCCTGACGTGCAGTAGGTAGGGCTGGCAGTCAGCCTCCCAACAGGGAGGGCCAAGGCTGACACTGCTCGTATCCAGGTAACCTTGAGTTATGGCGGATGAGTGTGAAACAAAGGCCAAAAGAGAACAGATGGATGGAGCTCACAGGTTAGACTTGTTCCTTCTCTTACTCTAGAACAGAGGGATGGTTTTCTAGAATGTTGGAAGTGAGTTGAGAGCTCACCTCTTGAATGTTAAACAGTGTACTGTTCTGAAAACTGTTTATTCACCTTATGTGGTTTCAGAATATTGGACTCAATACTAATATAAGAAAGACACTTAATTGAGAAATTCTTAAGCTTACAGAAAACCTGAATTTTTTGCACATTCCATGTAACCCTAGCAAAATGCAGTTCCTTCCACATTTCTGTCGCTTCTTCCATTAGAAGATTTACTTAGGAAAATTAATTCCCATTTATTCCTACAAAATTTTGATATTGCTTGACTTTACCCAATGGGGAATGTGCTTTGAATTTTTGGAACACTTACAGAATTAAAAATAAAATAGAGTGGAACCATTTTTAATTTGTTTCATCAGAAACAAAATGTTAAAGAGAAGGTTGAATATATATATATATTTTTCCTTTGTGTTTTTTGGGAATTTTTTGTTCAAAGCAATAGTCAAAAACCTGATGACCTGTCCACAAATGGTTGTGTGTCTTCATCTTCTCAGAGGCCCCGTACCCGTGTGTGTGTTGTCAGTGGGGTACACTCTTGGGGGATTCTATACCACTCTGATGGCTATCTAATGTTCAGCCCCTCAAGAGTCTGAACTTTGGTCCCTAAATTGTCAGGAACGCTTGACTTCCCTGTGTCAAACTACTGGTCAGCTATTTGACAAAGGTTAGAGCTCAGGTCTTTGATTAGAAGTGAGGAGCACAGTGGCTTATACAAAGCATAGGTGCTGTTAGAAAAATGGGAACAATGGTGTGTTGCCACCTTATTTTTATATGGAAAATTTTTAAAAATGAAGAAAGAATGGAAAAATCCAAGATGATAGTGTTGGGTGATAGAAAACATCTTTCTACTCAGACAACAGAACCTTTGGGTTATAGAATAGTGACACTGTCTAAAAATGAAAGTTACTTGGGGAATATTCCACTTTAATACTATAGACTTATAGACATCGTTCATTATATGTGAACCCCTTTCTTGTCTTCTATTTGTTAGTCACCCTACTTATTGGAAACACTGCAAAACCCAGTTCTGAAAAGACCTTACCAAAAGTAAATGTATGTTTACTTTTTAGTGAGCAGAACTCTGGAATTCCAAATGTTCTTTTATGTGGTAGAGTTATTTTTGGGAACCATTAGGTTGTATTGAAAACCTTTAATATAGGCTATATCAAAACCGATTCTTCTTTTTTACAGTCTATTTTAAGTCATGTCCTACAGTTGCTCTGTATCAAAACAGAAGGTAAAAAGGCCATAGCCCATTACCAAAAATATGATACAAAACTCTTCTGACCTACGAGATGATTTCAGACATTGTGTTACCTGAGTAGGCTGTCAGTTGGTGAGATCCAGTCATCTGTCTCCAGGAGAATGTAGTCTGCTTCCATGACTTTACCCAGAGGGGTGCTCCCCAGGGGGGGAGAGCACAGCTGATCTCTAGCACAGAGATTCTGGCCTCTGCAGGCTTCTCAGGTCTCTGTGTGTACCTTCCATTTAACAGAGAAGTTTTAAGAGAGAATTGAAAGAAGAACAGTCCTGATTATGGGAGCAGTTCAGGAGTCCCGTGGAAAAGAAAACGATGTATCTTGGCAGCCATGGTATTCTTTCTGTTATCCAAATGGATTGGAAATATATTTGAAAATCTGAGTGTTGGTATGATGTAAAGCTACAGTGCAACTACAGAGACAAGTCATTGAATTACCACTCCTGATACAGGTGAGGGCTTTATTATACTACTGTAGATTCTGTGTACAGTAAATGGGCGGAGTCATTCACTGATGTGCAGAAGAGCCAACAGGAGCAGCTTGGTCATCCCCGGGTGCTATTCCAGTTGCTCATAGCGAGTGCTGTTCTCCAGGAGATGGAGCCGGGTAGGCTCTGCTGATCTACTCAGTATCAAATGATGTTCTTTCCATGTGCAGTGGAAGCAGGTACTTGGAAGCCACAGGCTCACCTTCTCTATCTATTCAATAATTATTAATGAAGAGACCTCCATAAGGGAGCACTTGGCTATCATCGATACATGTACCAATTATTAAATAATTAGTCTCCAAGCCATCGGTGATGTCTGCAGCATCACTATAGAACTGTCTTGTGTCACTTTTTACTTCCCTCTGGTGGAGCCTTTCAGACTCCCCAGTCATGGAGGCAAGTTAATATTTCTCTCCAGTTAGTGACTTTTGCCCCAGAGTTGGGTAAACACTTCCTAGATGGAGAAAAGCAGCTACAGTAAGTCCTGCTGTTTCCCTCATTTGGTGATCAATCACACATACGCTCCTTGTACTCTGAATTTCATGCCCTTCTTCCAGGCGCTGTAGGGTTTTCTCTCACTGTTGCCAATGGATGTCATCCAGACAGTGGGTTCATATCTTATGGTTTGTGCAATCATTGTCGTATTGTAGTCCTAAGACTCATTATAGTGTATTTTTGATATTTTTGAAATGTGTTAAATTTTTTAATTCAATAATATGAGCCAGAGCATGTTGCAGCAAATCTATTGTTTGTAAAAAATAACAACAATAATAAATAAAATAAAATGGAATTATCTTTTTCGTGGCTTTGTTTTAAAATGGAGTGCCTGTTATTTTATAAATATTTTAGCAGGAAGCTGTAATTTTCTCTCCTAACTAATATGTAGAATTAGGTTCTTAACTGAAGGCACCTTCAGGATTTTTCTGCTTTCGTTTTAGGGGAAGAGAAGCAAGAACAAAAACATGAACCCACGTTCCATGACATTCCACAAAGCTATGAGTTAAGGCAAGAATTAAATATTTTTGATCATCTTTTCAGCTGAAATAGCAATAAAAAATTTTTACTTTAAGAAATATTCTGATGTAGTTTGTATGTTTAAAGAAATCCCAAAGACAGGAAACATGGCCCTTATTTACGTGCAAGGAAACTCAGTTGTAAAAAATCTACAGCTCTTCTTAAGTGAATCACAGAGCCGATGACACAGGTCGTTGGATATGCTGGCCGTCACATTTGTCATAATGGGATGGCTTTGGTGTCAGAAGGACTTCCAGACGCAGTGGTGCATGTTGGCTCATAAGATACTTGGAATCCAGCTGAGCCTCTAAATTGTTGCCTCCTCCCTCCCACCATAACTTGCGGACTCCAGGTAAGATTAGCTGCCTCTCACTCCAACTAGAGGCCAAGCAAGATAAAGTCTTTTGCAGGTTTCCCCTTTACCTAGCAGAACGAACATTTTAAAAACATAGTTCAAAAACGTTACTGAGGGCTGGGCGCGGTGGCTCACGCCTGTAATCCTAGCACTCTGGGAGGCCGAGGCGGGCGGATTGTTTGAGCTCAGGAGTTCGAGACCAGCCTGAGCAAGAGCGAGACCCTGTCTCTACTAAAAATAGAAAGAAATTAATCAGACAACTAAAAAT
>CAUYSK010047096.1:0-21204 GCA_963575035.1 Avahi laniger | reverse complement strand
ATATATAGAAAAAATTAGCCGGGCATGGTGGCACATGCCTGTAGTCCCAGCTACTTGGGAGGCTGAGGCAGTAGGATCGCTTGAGCCCAGGAGTCTGAGGTTGCTGTGAGCTAGGCTGACGCCATGGCACTCACTCTAGCCAGTGCAACAAAAAGTGAGACTCTGTCTCAAAAAAAAAAAAAAGAAGTTAACTCATGTATTCATTCATTGATTTGTTAACTTAGTCAACAAATATTTGAGTGTCTGCCATGTGCCAGGCACAGTTCTAACACTGGGGATAGTTGGGAATAAGAAGGTCCCCGCCTTTATAGAACAAGTATAGGACTCCAAGTGATGGTAAATATTTGGAAAAATAACTTGGAGTCGGCCGGGCACGGTGGCTCACGCCTGTAATCCTAGCACTTTGGGAGGCCAAGGCGGGCGGATTGTGTGAGTTTAGGAGTTTGAGACCAGCCTGAGCAAGAGCGAGACCCCGTCTCTACTAAAAATAGAAAGAAATTAATCGGACAACTAAAAATATATAGAAAAATTAACCGGGCATGGTGGCACATGCCTGTAGTCCCAGCTACTCAGGAGGCTGAGGCAGGAGGATCGCTTGAGCCCAGGAGTTTGAGGTTGCTGTGAGCTAGGATGACGCCATGGCACTCTAGCCCAGGCAACACAGTGAGACTCTGTCTCAAAAAAAAAAAAAATGGAGTCATGGCATAAGAGTCCCAAAGTAGGGTTGGAGCAGGGGATGTCTTATGTCTTTGGTTGGTGTGGCCAATGAAGGACCTGAAAAAAGAATATTCCAGTCTGAATGAGCTTGGGACAAGAAGGCCAGTGTGCCTGGAGCATAGTTGGGGGTTGGGGAAGGTGGTTAAACAGATTGGGAGATTCCAATATGCAAGAACTGGATTGGATAGGGTCTTAAAGTCCTGGGAAAGGAGTTTGAATTTTTAATTTCAATTGCCATTTTTTAAAAAATGTAAAGCCACGGAACTGCTTTATTAGCTATTATCCGTCTTCTTTATAAATTAACCCCAAATACTATTTTCACCATCCTGGCTTCTTAATATTATAATTGCCATGTGTTTTAAAAAGCAGAGAGATGATTTAATGTGGTTCATTCAGTTGGATGAGCTTGCAAAGTGAGATGACTAACTTGAGCTAGTTGGCTTTCAGAAAACAAATCGAGTGATTAGGTTTTGGGAGGCATGGGGAGGTGGTCAGTAGGTCTTGTCTGTACACTTGGATTGAATTCAGAAGATTTATATTCCCAGTCTCTCCTTCAGACTTGGAGAGATTGTTAGTTTCATAGCATGAGTTGATCTCATATGCTTTGGTATTTTGGAAGAAAATTCTATACTCAGGGCTGTTGGGACACAAAAAATTAGGAATATCAAACTGAACGATTTCTATACCATGTGTTGCACAGATTGAGTTGTGACTACCTCCTAATGCTGGCCCCCTCAAAATGGCACATGCAGCTGACCCTAGTATGGAGTTGGTTTTCTTCATCACTGGTCCTGTGGCCTTTACTTAGTCTCAGATATGCATCACAATCCACAATGAAAAGGACGAAAATTAGTGACCACATTTGTAAATGTTATATTTTGTCTTTTTAGGTCCTTTTTCCACCCTAAAAAAGAGTTCTTGACCAATTTTCTACCATTGGATTCCTGAATCACGTGGAGTTTTAAAACTCACTCCTCTTCCTGGAACCGTGACTTCACCTTTTTCTTTACAACTTCTCCCCCCTTTTTGGGGGGGCTGCTTTGGATGACAGTATGTTGCACTTGTGTTATCTCCACTCCTAATGATCCCTTTCCACATAATTCACTGCTTTTAGTTTGTTTTGCTCATGTTTTAAGTTCTTTCATCCAGCACCCGTTCCCCCCCCTTTTAAGTCCCTCTTCAAAAGCTGCTTTGCAAAGGGTCTTCTTAAGTTGCTTGCTCAATGAATATGGGATTATGTGAAGCAGCTGAAGGATGAGAAAGAAATCATAATGTGGGAGTTGGATCCTCTGGAGAATGTTATTTTGACTGTATTTTGTTTACAGCTGATTGTCACCAGGTTCTTTTAAGGTGCAGTTCCAGGGGGTTAAATTCTACTGCTGTGGTTGGCGCCCAATAAAACAAACAAACACAACACAACTTTGCTGCTCCAGTTTTTTCTCAGGGCGGGGTGGGGGTGTCTTCAGTCTCCATGGTCACAAAGAAAAGTTTCTTCCTCTTGGACCCTGGGGGGCTTGATTCCTGGAGGAAACTTGTCCTCAGCACCTCCGGGGTAAGTGCAGCCTCCTGCTGGATCTACTTCTGGGCCATTACACCCTAGTTGAAGCTGGGCCCGTTGACTTTTCAGGGTTCCTTACACCACTTACGAAAGTAGTTTTAATTTGGGGGTCGCTCTGGGACTCCCAAGGCTACAGTGTGGACTACTGGCCAAAGGAGAAGGTTGGTTTCCTGAGGGAGGGGCTGAGGGGCTCCGCTATTTTTCCTGCCTGACGTCTGTGTCTGCGTAAGATATTGTCCACAGTATCCTGGCTACGAGGGGGCTGGCGTTTGGAAGTTTAGAGGGAGAAGTTTGGAATGGAAGGTAAAATTGAGAGCGGAATGCTGTCAGGGCATGCATGTGGAATTGGCGAAATGTGGAAGCGTAACAAAGTTGGCGCCCTGAAGCGAAAGACTGCCACACCAGTGCCGTAGCTCGCTCCACCTAATGGCGGGCCGCACCCGCTGGCGAAGCCCACGTTTGTAGTTCCTCCTTCACGCCGGCCTCTTGCCCAATCAGTGATTTCAGCTTCGCAAGGTTGGTTTCCATTGGCTTGCGCATAAAAGCTCTGGGGTTACTGACGTTTCCACCTCTTCCCGGACTCTCAGGTAATTGGCGTTCGTGGCAACCAGTCAGGAAGAGGATCTTCGGGAACGCCTGCCTCTTACTTTATTGAACGACCAATCCCGTGGTAGGCTCACCTCCCCCTCTACCCAGAGTCACTGCTGCGGCCGCCGCCATTTTAGCGTTTTGTCAGAAGCGTCCGCGCCGCGAGGAGGAGGCCCTGCTGATTTCTGTGCGGGTGAGACTGTGAGACCTTCTACTGTCTGTCTTTTGTTCTGTTAAATCTTATCCTACTTCCTTGAGCGTCGGGAGTGTTGTAGTGGGGTCGTGGCCTCCACATCCGTCACTCAGAGCCGATCTCGGTCCTCGGCATTGCGCGGTAAGCCCGAAGCAGCCCTTCCCCCACCACCTCCCCTGAGAAAACCTTGCTGTTCTCCCACCCTGCCCTGTACTCGACTCGGCTGTACCCGTAAGCGTCGAGATTTCCACCGAGATAACTGCGTTTCTCTTATACTTAGCAGTTACAGCGCTGTTTCGAGAATTTCTCGGGCTGTGAGACATTGTCTGGTTAATGAATCTGAAGCCCTCTTGTGTGGCCACCGATTTCTCCATTCTTCAGGAACTCGTGGGACGGTATCTCGAGAGAGGCGTTCCCCACTCTAGTAATTCTGTACTGTCGGCGCCTGGCTATCTCGTCCGAGTCTTGCGTTCACTACTTAACAAAGGCAACCCTAAAACGTAGCTATTACAAGGCCCACTTTTCCGGAAATGGTGGCTGCTTTGGTTACTATGAGAGGAAGGGCCAATTCATAATTTCAGGCAGTCAGTCAGCAAGCCCAGTAGTTAGACTTTTGTTTTCTGATTGTCCTTATAGTGGACAGAAAAGTCCAGTAACCCCAGCTCTTCACTCATGCCCCTACTTTCCTTCCCGATTCTTACTAAACCCTTTGTCTACTGAGAACCTATTACAGACATCTTCTCATTCTTACAGGTTTTATGGCGGACGCTGTAGCACACCTCTTTATTTCACTCCCACTTACCTTCAGTTACTGTGTGGAGGTGTGCATGCAGGCGCATGAGAGAGAGAAAACTGTGAAAATAATACGCTAAAGTGAGGGAAGTTTTTTTTTTTAGAAATCTTGTTTTTTCTCTCCAGGCTCTTGTCAAGATGGTGAAGCTGTTCATTGGAAACCTGCCTCGGGAGGCCACAGAACAGGAGATCCGCTCACTCTTTGAGCAGTATGGGAAGGTGCTGGAATGTGACATCATTAAGAACTATGGCTTTGTGCACATAGAAGACAAAACTGCAGCTGAGGATGCCATACGCAACCTGCACCACTACAAGCTTCATGGGGTGAACATCAACGTGGAAGCCAGCAAGAATAAGAGCAAAACCTCAACCAAATTGCATGTGGGGAACATCAGTCCCACCTGCACCAACAAGGAGCTTCGGGCCAAGTTTGAGGAGTATGGTCCAGTCATCGAATGTGACATCGTGAAAGATTATGCCTTCGTACACATGGAGCGGGCAGAGGATGCAGTGGAGGCCATCAGGGGCCTTGATAACACAGAGTTTCAAGGTGAACCACCCTCTTTGGGTAGAGTGCCGAACAAAAGGCTATGTGCAGAAAATGGTTAAGTATAAAGGGAGAGGTTTGGTAGAGATAGAGATGTTCGCTGCCTAGTGGTGAAGGATTAAGTATGAGTGGTGATGGACTTCTTAAAATGGAAAATGCATGGGATTTACAGGCTTTATGTTAGGCAAATCAAGTGTGAAGAAAACCCGCTTGGCTTTCATTTGGAGCCCCTAAAGCTTTTGTGCCCTTCAGTGCAGAAATCCTTTTCTCTGAAGACTTTGAGTTATCATGTTTTTAAAAATAGTTTAAACAACACGTTTAGGAGCAGAATCTCTCTTAAGCTCCACCACTTTAAAGTTGCTTCTGTATTATGCCCTGTATCAAGGGGTTGCATTTTGAGGATGAAGCCACTCTAGAATTAGAAGGCTGATTTTAGGACTTTCTGGGGAGGAGGCATTAGGATTTGGGGGGCATTAATGGCATATCTTTTCACTGGTTTGGGGGGCATTAGTGATACATCTTTTTGTTGGTTTGGGGGTGGAATTTAACATCCTTGAAGTGAGCCTTAGTTGTGTTTTTATCTTGGAGCCTTGACCAGATGAATTGTTTTTGTGCTTGGAGGGCAGCATAGGTGATGATGCGGATTGTCTCTTCGTTTGGAAGCATCCAAATCTCAAGTGCTTCAGAATCCAAAACTTTTTGAGTGCCTACATGACGCTCCAAGGAAATGCCTGTTGGAGCATTTCAGATTTTGAATTTTCAGATTTGGGATGCTCATGCAGTAAGTATGGTGCGGATCCTGTGAAATCCGAAACACTTCTGGTCCCAAGCATTTTGAGTAAGGGACTCAACTTGTATTACCTTTTCTTGGCTTAACATCTAAATTCTTGTGGCAAGAGTGGCAGTTTGGGGGTGGTAACCCTGGTGAATTGACATCTGAAGTATGAACTCTCCCAACCCCTGCTGGGTCCCTAGTGTCAAAAAGAGCCTTTTCCCTTTGGTTGTAATTAACTTCTAAATTATGGGGTATTCCCATGACTCCTTGCTGTATTTCAGACCTGTGTTCTGACCATGTGAACACGAACAAGGGGGTGGCTGATTCTGTTTCTGATGCTACCCTGTAGAGTCGCCATTGCTGTTTTTCATGTCCCTTTCCCTTAAACTGGACTTGCTAAGCTGGAGGTCTGGTTGTCATTCCCCCATGTGATGGATGCCCTGTGTCATGGGCATTGCTGTGCATTATTAAAAGAAAAGTGTCACAGGTCTCTTAGGTGTAGTTTGCTTTCCTTTTTTAATTGGCAAGTTGAGAATTATTTTGTCAACAACTTAATTGGGAGAAAAGGCTGCTTTTGTGGAGGATTTGTGGTGTGATACCTAATTTTTGGACGCTCTTCCACACTTTAACCTAGTCATTGAAGAGGTTGTTTTTGCTTGTGGCAGTTACATGCTTAAGGGGAGGACAGTGTGGTCTTGATTCAGGATAAATTATCCACATAACTGAGCATCTGAACTCTAGGTGCTCTTTTGTGCTCTGATGTCTAGTTATTTTTGCTCTGTTATCCTTAATGTTAGCATTTCTTGTTAATACTTTGCTAGTAGAGTTCTATGTGTATGTTGAGCAGTAATCTTTATTAGGGTGGTCTTATTTTCTTTTCATTTTCTCAGTGTTAGGTATATTCTCTTTATTGTTTGCCCACTTAAAATCTATTTTGGAGATTTTTAAAAATTTAGCTTCTTTTTCTGGCATTAGAATTGACAGATCCTTCAATGGGGGTATTTGTTAATGACCTAATGATTCTTGGTTGTGCTTGTTTTCTCTAAAAGGTTTTGTTATGTGCCAAAGTGGCCCCCTGGGCAAATACCAGAGACTGGCTATCACATTAGGACACTTAAGTACTTAATTGCATAGCAGTTTTTTTAATAACCTGCAACCTAAACTTACCAGATGTAATGTTTAAACCAGGACCTTCCATTACTTTTTCCTTGTTGTGTTTTCTAGTCTTCCGGAACCTAAACCTAACTTTAATTTTGCAGGTATAATTGTGGATTTGCCACTTTCTCTAATGTTAGAGGACCCATCTTGACTTTGCCTTTGTTCTCAATATTCACTTCTTTGACATCTGTATGCTTGGGTGCATCGTAGCCAGATGCATTGGAACGTTTTTGCTGGATTTGGATCCCTCCTGAATTTTGCTTACCAGTAAACTGGTACATCATTTTAGGTGTAAATTGCTTCTGTGGGATTTAAAACTTAGTTTTGACTTTTCCAAAGAAGTTTCTGTTTTTGTTAGGTTTTCAGAAGTAATGTTTTTCATTTCTAGAATACAAATTGTAATTTGAAGGAAAAACAGTATTAGGTGTTTGTTCTTAGCATCTCAGATTCCTAGTTTAAGGAGAAGTCCTTTAGTCCTGCCAAACTGAGTAGTTTGGTCCACTGACTAATATTACTGGTTATTCTCCACTTACCCACCTTTTCTACCACAATTTTTATAGTCTATAGATGGCAGGCATTTTGAGAACAGCCTGCCTTGTTTTGACCCTACTGGGAGCGAGGTGTCACTAAAATTAGCTGTGAGGTTGTAAAAAATCCTTGCTAAAATGATTATCAGAGTTAGCAATTTCAGCTGGGCAGGGTGACATGCACCTTGTAGTCCCAGTTACTCTGGAGGCTGAGACAGGAGGATGGCTTGAAACCCGCGGGAAGTTCGAGGCTGCAGTGAGCTATGATCACACCACTGCACTCCAGCCTGACCAACGGAGCATAACTCTTGTCTCTTTAAAAAAAAAAAAAAAATCCTCCAGCAATTTTAAGGACCTAGTTAAGGGGGAAGACTGTCCTTCAACTTATATTGTGTCCCCAAACCTCCCCAATTCCTGAGTGTTTTCTCCAAAGATCTGCCTTGAAACTTGCCTACTATGCTTAGCCATGGAGCAAGTCTAGGTTACTTTTTAATGGTGATAACTAACTTCAGAGTCTTTTATTCCATTTTCTTTGAGTTTTTTTGAGGGGTGGTGGTAGAAAAAATGCCTTTATAGTCTCCTGCTTAATGAAATCCGTCTTGGTAGTGAAGGTTGGAGATGTCAGAGACTTTTGGAGCACTCTTACTTATTTTGGTTTCTTTTGACATTGGGCCACTGTAGCAGATTTTTACTTGGCATAAGATGCTTATTTTTGAGCAAGAGTAGTTTCTTTCTTAAGCATTAAACTAGCGTTATAGCTGAAACATTTCATCATCTAATTCTGTGGTCCCCAACTCCTGGGCCTCGGACCAGTACTGGTCTGTTAGGGACCAGGGTGCAGAGCTCTGCTGCGACACCGGCCCCATCTGTGGAAAATTGTTTTCCATGAATCGGGGAGTAGGGGGTGAGTGAGCATATTTACAGCTGCTCCCCATCACTCATATCACTGCCTGAACTCCACAACCCTCCACCCTCCCCCCCCAATCTGTGGAAAATTGTCTTCCATGAAACCAGTGTCTGGTACCACAAAGGTTGGGGACCACTGATCAATTGATCTTTGCCTGAACCAGGTCATTATACTGAATCGTTATGTTGGGTCCTTTTTTTTTTTTTTTTTTAATCTTTTTGGCCAAGATGAGTCCTGCATTAGAATTGTCTAAGTAAAGCTATTGCTATGACCAGTGTCTGGGGCAGGGGCTGGGGCTATGACTAAGAGTGATAGCAACCCTTCTTGCGTCTGTTTCTTCAAGGCAAACGAATGCACGTGCAGTTGTCCACCAGCCGGCTTAGGACTGCGCCCGGGATGGGAGACCAGAGCGGCTGCTATCGGTGCGGGAAAGAGGGGCACTGGTCCAAAGAGTGTCCGATAGATCGTTCAGGCCGCGTGGCAGACTTGACCGAGCAATATAATGAGCAATATGGAGCAGTGCGTACGCCTTACACCATGAGCTATGGGGATTCATTGTATTACAACAACGCGTACGGAGCGCTCGATGCCTACTACAAGCGCTGCCGTGCTGCCCGGTCCTATGAGGCAGTGGCGGCTGCAGCTGCCTCCGTGTATAATTATGCAGAGCAGACCCTGTCCCAGCTGCCACAAGTCCAGAACACAGCCATGGCCAGTCACCTCACCTCCACCTCTCTTGATCCCTACGATAGACACCTGTTGCCGACCTCAGGAGCTGCTGCTGCCACAGCTGCCGCTGCTGCAGCAGCCGCTGCTGCAGTTACTGCAGCTTCCACTTCATATTACGGGCGGGATCGGAGCCCCCTGCGTCGCGCTACAGCCCCAGTCCCCACTGTTGGAGAGGGCTACGGTTACGGGCATGAGAGTGAGTTGTCCCAAGCTTCAGCAGCCGCGCGGAATTCCCTGTACGACATGGCCCGGTATGAGCGGGAGCAGTACGCGGATCGGGCGCGGTACTCAGCCTTTTAAAGCTTGAGGTGAGAGCGGTGGGGTGTCCCCTGTTGTGGTTTTGCCATCCCTCATGCAGCCTAAAGGGCTCCAATTAGGCTGCCCTGCTTGCTTGCTTTTGCAAGGTTAGGGTGAATTTACTAGCATGGTTCAGAGGCTTAGGGAGAAGTCCTAACCGCTTAACTTTGAAATATGTAAATGTCCTTGACCCTCATGGCTATTTTTTTTTAGGGCTCCTGGTAGTGGGAGTTAATCTGATTCTATTTGTGCCTGGAAAAACAAACAGTGGTGTGCTGATGAATCTTCAGTCACACCTATGTGCTATAATTGAACCTTACCTGGGACCCAGACATTCAGACTCAGGTGTGCTGTTTCTCAGAGTTTCCTTTGTTGAGTTTCCTAGTTGTGTGACATTGCTAAGGTCTTCAAGTTTCATGTTCTGCTTTGTGTTACGTGAAAGGTCTGATATGACCTCTAATGATAAAGTCCATAACTGCAGTTAACTGATCATCACTGCTCACGTCCCAGTTACTAAGAACATTAGCAAAATGGCATCATCTTAATCTTGAAGCGTATTTCTGACATTACTGAACAGTTCAGCCCCTTCGAGTTTTATAGAACTTATTTGATGGTAAGTTGGGACAAAGAAAAGTACAAAACATATCATTTATAAAGTTCAACATGGAAGTCTGGGCAAAGACTCTAACATCCAACTTCTCTGCCCAGTTTAGATTCATTCCCTGAATATAGTGCCCACTCTTAATGCTGTATCTTTGAATCTGTCCTATAACCTGTTACTTTGTTCAGTTTTTTTTTTTTTTTTTTGAAATAACTGCACAGTGCTAGTTTTTGTATCTTCCACTTCCTGAAGGTATATGGTAATACAAGTATGTATGCACACCTGTTAATTTCCCTCTTTTGGTAATGTTAAAATCCAGGATTGGGAGCTTTGCCATAAGCAGATCACTCCCTTCATCTTCTCAGTAGCTGTTATGGGCATTTAAGCTCTTGAGCCACCAGCTCTACCTTGAGTCCTCTGGCTTTTTCCTCTGTCGTACATTTTGAGCCTCATGATCCATTTGGCTCTACTCGAATGTATTCTCTTCTGATACTTGCCAGCTTCGGGCTCTAGGTGTTTGAGATAATTGTTGTACATAAGGGTAATTTTCAATGCCCTTAGTTTTGAGTAGCCCCCAGCGTGTCCCAGACATTGCCATTGATCCTTAATTGTAGTAACAGTGTGAGTGATGTTGTCATCTTTTAAGTTAGAGCAGAAGGTTATGTGACTTGCCCAGGGTCATTGGATAGCAAATTCACTGATAGGGCTAGAAAAGAAAATTCAGTGACTTGATGTGTAGCTTACACATGCCCTCCAGTACCGTCTTTCAAAAGCAAGTTTCTTCCCTAGACAGAATTGGATGGCCTCAGGTCTTAGAACTTGTTCAGTTGATACTACTTTTGTCCAAGATCTTGAATGGTTTTTAACTTGAACCTTGGCAGTAACTCCCAGATTGAAACATACTGTTGACCTTTTACCCCAGAGAGCTAATTGGAACCTTTCCCTTTTTCCTGTCCTCCAATGACAATTTGTGACATGCGACCTTCTCTGAGGAACGCTAATGTTAACATCAAAAGCAACGGAATATCTTTGCCTACTCTCATGAAATAAGATTTGCTATTAATTTAGAGAAAGGCTTAGTCTGAGATTGTTTAGCTTTCCCAGTTATTCTCTGGCCTTCAAGTTCTTTTCACTTCTAGAGATTATTACTGGGAAAGGGTACAAGAAAACTTAAAAGATGTGTCAAGTGATCAGACTTTGTAAAGATGTTCTTTGAAGTTTTAAGTGGGAAAGCCCTTTCGAGCTTTGCTATAAAGCCCCTGTATTGTGCTCTCTTTCAGGTGGGATGTGTGTGGGCTGAAATTCCAAGCTGCGGTTGTGCATGAGAATACACCCTTCGTGGTACCCCATCTCCGGGACGTTCTCGGCTCTGTGCATTCAGTCCCTCAGGAACCATGGACCTTAATTTACCTTGCTGAGTTCAGACCTTCTCTTCCTTTCCTTTCCTTTCCTCCCCATTTTCCTGTTCTTCCTATCCTTCAATACTTCTGTAGCCTCCCATTCATGTTCTGTTCTCCCAGCAGGCCTCATTGTGTGCAGAAACTGTGGTGGGGGCTGAGCTACCTCCTCCCTGCTTCCTGGCTCCAGTGGGTGTTGGATTTGGGGATGACCTTGGTGAAAGTCTCACTGCTTCTGGGTCTCTTTTTGGCCCAAAGCCTAGACTTATAGAGTTGGATCACTTTTTTCTTTCCAGTGAAATAAATGGTTTTTCAACTTAGGGTATGTGTGCTTTGAGAGAGTTCTTGCTTGGGCTTGTTTTGGGGCTCTTTATTTGTACCTTCAAGAAGAGGGGAGGGTGTAAAGTTGAAGATACTCAGCTTTGGGTGAACATCACTGCAGTTATTTTATTTGTTGTAGATAGGACTTACAGGTACCAAAGGAAAAAGATTATACGGAAGAACCCAAGCAGGCAGCCTTATTCCAATGAAGACTTCTCCCACTGGTCCATCTTTGTTATAAAGCCAGTTACACTAGTACTTTAGAGATGTAGGTTTTCCCTGCTAGAGAAACAATCAGAACTTACATCGATGACCACCGTTCTAGTCACACAGTCAACATACCGAACTTGACTGATTTGCAGGGAAGAGGTCTAGGGAAAAGGAGGCGTTTGGTGGGGGGAGGTCAGTCTTCATTCTCCATGCCACCTGGAAAAATGAAGGTGTGGCTCCAACAGAGTATTTTGTTAACTCTAAGCCAGTAACACAGTGTAGGCCCTTTCACCATCTTATTTGTCTGGCTCTGCCAAAATCCAAAGAATACCTAAATGGCCTCATTAGCACCTCATTACTTATACCTGCCACCTTTAGATGATAGGCATAGAGAAAGGACCTGGCAGTGAGCTTTAGTTTTATTGAACAGTCAGGATGGGGCTGACTTTCCCGTGTTTCTAACATTGTTTGCCTTCCATATGTTTTTATTGTCTGTGCCTTGCTCCAGTTTCATCATATATAGGACTATGTCTAGTTAGAGCATTTCTCAGAATCATTCATTCAGCAAATACTGAGCACCTTCTGTATGATAGTGATGCTTTCAGGGAAGGTGGGTTGTGATAGGAGATGAAGGAGCTGGTCTTGGGTGATTTCTCAGGTATTTCTACTAACTGCTTCTACCTGATGGATTCGTTTGGCCAAGATTGGAACTGCTCTCTATTGATATAAAATAATTTATTGAATGTTTTTTGTATACCAGACCTGTGGTAGGTGTTTTATGTGTTCTCTTTTAATCTTCCCAGCAAACATTTTTTCTGTCAACTTTTTCCTTTCCTGGCTGGGTTGGCTCTCTGCCACTGCCACTTCTCTTGGAGAGTGATACCTACTTTGGTCCCTTTTGCTCTAAAGCAGCAGTCCCCAACCTTTTTGGCACCAGAGACCAGTTTCACAGAAGAGAATTTTCCACAGACTGGGGGTGTGGGGATGTTTTCGGGATGATTCAAGCGCTTTTATTGTGCAGTCAAACCTCTCTGCTAATGATAATCTTGTATGTACAGCCGCTCCCCAGTGCTAGCATCACCGCCTTCGCTCCACCTCAGATCATCAGGCAGTAGAGTCTCCGTAGGAGTGCTCAACCTAGAGCCCTCCTGTGCAGTTTACAGTGGGCTTCGTGCTCCTGTGAGAACCTGATGCCGCTGCTGATCCAACACAGGCTGAGGTAATGCGGTAATGCCAGGATGGGGAGCAGCTGTAAATACAGATGAAGCTTCACTTGCTCGCCTGCCACTCACCTCCCGAGTTTCTAATGGGCCATGGGGGCGCTGGTACCAGTCCACAGGTGGGGTTGGGGACCGCAGGTGTAAAGGACAGACACATTGCCGATCCCCAACCTGTCAGTATACCCCTTGGTCTGATGGATGAGGTTGGCAAGTTTCAAAAGTTGGAGACTAACAGTATTCATTGAACAAATATTTTATGGAGTGATACTCTGTAAGGTAGTATTCTAGGTGCTGGGGATACAGTTCTTGAACTTAAGATGCTGGAGGGTGGCGCGGGACAGAATACATAAATGTCAAGTAGAGGATTCTGCTTAGATGGGGATAGTCAGTGAAGGGTTTTCTAAAGTGACGTGTTGTAGATTAAACATGGGCATGTTATATTTTTGCATTATAAATAAGATAAGCTAGGGGGGTGAAAAGCTAGAGGCCAGGAGCCATGGCTCACATATGTAACCTCAACCTTTTGGAATGCCTAGGCAGGAGGATCACTGGAGGCCTTGAGTTTGTGACTAGCCTAAGCAACATAGACCTCATTTCTACAAAAATAAAAAAAATATATATTTAGCTGGGTGTGGTGGCACGCATCCGTATTCCCAGTTACTTGGGAGGCTGAGGCAGGAGGATCACTTCAGCCTAGGAGTTTGAGGTTGCAGTGAGCTATGATGACACCACTGCACTCAAGTCTAGGCAACAAAACAAGACCCTGTCTCAAAAAAAAAAAACAACTGGATAAAATTTTACCTTTTTAATTCTCTGAAAGGAAGTCATCTTTGCTTTCTGCTTTGAAGTGGTCTCCCTGTAACACAACCAAAGGGCAGTTTTTTCATGACTCATAATCTAAGCTGGCTCAATATCACATTCACACTAGACCTCTTTTTATCTTTTTTTTTTTTTTTAAACTACTGACTTGTTGAAGAACACTATAAAGAACAAAGGGAAAATAGTGAATTCTAAAATTATTTTTAAGAAGTGACTTGAAAAGATTGAATATAACTCACTGATTTCAGCATTAAAGTTTTTGGAAATTATATCGTTAAAGCTTCTAATTAATTGAAAGTCATATTATGTATTGGGAAAAACAAACGAAATGCTTCTAATCAAGCATATCTCTGAGTTGAGGCCACACAGTCTGCTCTGTGTAATTAACCAGGTTATACTGCCATCACTTAGGAGTCATAAAGTAGCTTTTCAAGAGTAATACTTGAATACACTGATTTTCCATAGCATTCCACCATTCATTTTGTTACGTGTGATTAGTAGCCACCTGAGAAGCTGGCTTTGCACTTAACTAGGTACTGCCTGATTACCTCACGTGTAGGTTACCACGTGAGAGAACACAAAAGATGAAGAGGGCATGGTGTCTGTCCTCAGTTTGCCTCCACAAGCTGGTTCCTGTCTGGGCCTCGGGTGTGCAAATAATTAATGTATCCTTGGAAGTCAGATGGGGGTGGAAATGGTCACACTATTTCGTAGTGATGACATGGCACAGTCTGGTCCTGGGTGGGTCAAGGAACCTCTGACGGCAGAGTTAAGGGTGATCTGGGAGTTCTATTTGATGTTAGACCTCTTAACTTCACTTGCCTTAAAAGTTTTCCAGGCATCCTCAAAATTGGGGTTAACTTGGTTGAATGCTAAGTTAAACCAGACTTCCTATAGCTACTGATGTAGCTTCCTAGAGCTACATCAGTATTAAAGTAGACTCTAGGGGAATGGAGTGGTGAGAGTGAGATTATTTGCTCTGTGATACTAAGTGCCGTTTCAAATTATTGGAGTCAGTTTGCTCAGTACTCTTGAGTTCTTACACATGATCTTACGCTGAGGCAAAAGGAATTCCCAGGATGGTGATGGTGGGAAGTCCCAGGACTACTTCTCTGCAGGGGGTTTGGAGAACAGTAGTCTTGGTTGAAGCGGAGAAAGTACAGTTCAGGCAGGGATGACTCCAAGACAAAAAACTTACTGTATTTGGACATGTTGAGGAAAATTTTGGCTCATTTAGAGTTCAGAGCTGAATTACTCATCAAGTACAGAGAAAATAAATGAAAAAATTAAGGTAAATATTAACTAGAACAAAAACTTGTACTATAATATTGGGCTTGTTTTAATCTGTTTGAGCTGTTATAACAAAATGTTAATACTATAAACAGAATGGCGACAGAATTTTATTTCTCACAGTTGTAGAGGCTGGGAAGGCCAAGGTCAAGGTAACTGCAGATTTAGTGTCTGGATTCTGTCTTGTGTTCACATGGCAAAAGGGGTGAGGCATCTCTCTGGGGTTTCCCGTTTATAAGTGTACTATTTTAACATGAATTTGGGGAGAGCACAAACATTGAAACGATAGCAGGGCTCAACTATTAACCTAGTCATAATGGCAGCACTGAATTATTAATGTAATAATTATCTAACAGAAAATATGGCTAGGCAGGTAATGTGTATATGAGCAAAACTCTTAAAGAAATCAGGTAATTTTTAAAAGTGGCAAATATGAGCATCTTATTCACAAACAAAGGTAAGGAACAACTGAAAAGACAAGAACAGTAAGTTGGCTTCTGGGGAGGGTGTGGCAGTGAACTCTTTAAAGACGTAGGATGCTATTTGCTTTGTTATACCATGGTCTTGCGTTTTTGTTTTTTTTTTTTCCTTCGAGACAGGGCCTTGCTCTGTCACCCAGGCTGGAGTGCAGTGGTGTCATCACAGCTCACTGCAACCTTGAACTCCAGGGCTCAAGTGATCTTCTGCCTAAGTCTGAGCAGCTGGAACTATAGGCTTGAGCCACCACACTGGGCTAATTTTTTTCTTTAATTTTTTGTAGAGAACTCACTGTTTGCCCAGGCTGGTCTGGAACTCCTTGCATTGTTTTGATAAAATGTCTTGTCATTGCTAACAGCTCTCCTATCTTAAGCCAGACGATGATGGCTTAATATGAGTGAACCTTCTAGCTACATACAAATACAAGATACAAATCTGGCAGGAGTAGAGACTTGTATCACTTCATGGCAAGTAAGTAGCACCCTTGAGATATAAAACGGATGGTGATGGAAGTGGTGGTGCAAACCTGTAGTCCCAGTTACTTGAGAGGCTGAGATTTCAAACACAAGGCTGGGAACAATACATTAGAGAAGTTTTCAAGAATCTTATCTCCAACCAACCAATACTGCAAACGATCTCTCCTGCGTCCGAATGGCATAAAAGCCCAAATGGCAGAGACAGGATTTCCAGTGTGTACACACATACACTTAGTGAAAATGTTAAATCTTTTTCAAAAACCTGAGAAAGGCAGCCTGTGGTGTTAAGGGAGTTAGGTGTTTATCTTAACCTTAAGGTCTTTACCAGTAGAGGGTGGAGCAATGGGGGAGTACTAAAAGGAATGAACAAAGCCTTGATCTCCGAGGAGCAGAGGGGCTGTGGAATACATGGGGGTTTGCGTTTTACTTTTCACTCCAACAATGGCGATAGGAGAGGGAAGTAGAGGTCCCAAAAATTCAGGAAGAGCAGAGAAAGTGGCTCTTGTGTTAATTTAAAAAATCAGCTTGTTTACCTGGGACACAGATGAGTACCCAAGGCTCAGCCATCTCGGTATGACAAAGTCGAGCTTGTTCCAAAGCCAAGGTCAGAACTGAAGTAATCCTAGAGGGTCCGTGGGTGTGGAGGGTGCTGGTTCAGGGGGCGTCCGCCAGGTCCGGAATGCGAGTGTGATCTCCCATTTTAGGAGGCGGGCACATGCTCTTTCAGTGCCCTTCCTTCACACGGTTAGGGCATGGTCCCAGTGGAGTCCACTTCTTGGGGCACTCATTACTCCAGTGACCCAGAGTTGTGGAGGCAGGGCTCAGTTCCTGGAGAAAAGTGTGGTCCTGGTGTCTTCTTGTCTGAGCCTCCAGGGTAACTCTCTGAAAACTTTTCTCATTGCAGTAGCCACCATTTGAAAAGCTTCCTTCTCTTTTGAGACCCGTTTCTGGTCTCTATTTTTTCCTTCCCTTCTCATCTCGTGTCGGTTATTAAAAACCTTGAAGGCCAAGTCTAAAAGCTCTGCTTATGGAGTCTGAGGCCCCTTTTCAAATTTTTGGAGTTTATGCCAAATATCAGGGGCCAGCTGGGAGATAAAGTGTACAGACGGGGAGCGAGTTTGGAATAGCGGGCCTGAGTGAGTGCAGCCTGGTGAAAGTGATGGGGACGGAGAAAAAGAACGAGGGGGAGCAGGGGAAGCCGAAAGAGAAACCTTATCTGGAGAGTGAAGACAGTGAGAGAGCTGTGGGAGTAAGAAGTAACATGTGGCAGGCAAAGTAAAGATCAAAAAGTCTAGCAAGTCTAAGGAAAGCCTGAACATAGAGAACTTCAGACCCCCTTGCCATGCCAGCAGCAATGGAAGTTTGAGTGGTGGAATAACATTATGATTAAGAGATCCGTTCTTGGGCCAAATTTCATTTAATGCAGTGTTGCCTATCATGGCAACTAGGAAAAAGAAAATGACTTTTTAGGGATGGTCGTATGTTGAATGAAATTCTGACCGGATATCAGGAGTCATTGAGGTCAGAGTCAGACTGTGACCTGGAGATCTGGCCAGAAAATGGGCGTCCCCGAGTTCTGACTCAGACCTGGACCTCGTAATCTTCCCCCAAAGCCAGGTGTCCCCAACTCTGAGTGAAGACTGATGGGGGCAGGAGGCATAAAGCCCTCCAAGACACCACCCTCCTCTGCCCCCAAGAGTGGTGAGGAAGTGTCCTGACACCCTCCTGAGTGGTAGACCCAGCGCTGAGTTTTCCCTTTTGACCAAACCAGAAAGCTGCCACTCTCCATCTGTGCCTATTACCATTCCCAGAGGCCATGAGACTTAACAAATTCTGAATGAGGACACCGAGAATGAAGTCCTGGGAGCTGTGTGACAGAGGAGGAAGCACCCTAGAGACCAAAGGAGAAAAGTGACTCAATTTCCCTGTGACTTGACTTCCCCATGCAGGCCACTAAATGTTAGGGTGTTGATGGCGGGTTAGAGAAAATTCTCACACCAGGAGTAGAACAGTTTTAAGAAACAAGGTTTGTTTTACTTTCTCAAGAAAGGAAGAAAAAGAGTGAAACAGAGTGTGGCCACAGCACTGATGAAAAGGTAGAAGGTAGTGCCCGGTGGCTGAGGAAAGTTGCTCAGAGTTTTAAAGGGTAAGAATGGCTTTTTTTCCCTCTCTGCTTCAGTAGGCTGATAACAGAAGTGAAGCAGTTGCAGGTGCTCTTTATTTATTTATTTATTTTTCTTTCTCTGTGAGGCTGGGTTATCTGAGTACTTGAAATCTGTTTTGGTTTTTTTTTTTTTGGCAAGAACTGAGGTAGAGAGCTGGTGCAGGGAGTTCGTATCCCTACTGTCCACTTAGGGCTCTTCAAGGCAGAGAAACAACTCTTACAGATAACAAGTTAGGCAATAGGTGTTTTTTTGTTTTTTGTTTTTTAAAGGGATATGGGGTTGTGAGGAGGGTGTTCAGTTGCCTTGTTTGTTTTTGTTGAGACAGTCTCACTCTGTCCCACTGGGTAGAGTACAGTGGCGTCATTGTAGCTCACTGGAACTTCCAACTCCTGGGCTCAAGTGATCCTCTGCCTCAGCCTCTTGGGTAGCTGAGACTACAGGCGCCGTAATGCCTGCCTGGATTTTATTTCTTTCTTTTTTTTTAGTAGAGAGAGGGTCTCACTCTTGCTCAGGCTGGTCTTGAACTCCTGAGCTCAAGCAGTCCCCCTGCCTTGGCCTCCCAGAGTGCTGAGATTACAGGCGTGAGTCACCGCGCCCAACCAGGCCACAGGCTTTTTAATTAAACAAAACAAAGAGGGTAATTTTTTTTTTCAAAGCGGCAGTTATGTGCCGTGAGTTTATTTCTCTTTCTGTGTGATAGTTTATTTTTCCTCTGTTAGATAGGTTGTTAGTACGGCCACCTTTCACTGAGGTATTCTTTTCCTACAATAAAGTACGTGAATTTTGAGTATAATTTGATACTTTTTTTTTTTTTTTTTGAAACAGTCTCACTCTTTTGCCCGGGCTAGAGTGAGTGCCGTGGCGTCAGCCTGGCTCACAGCAACCTCAAACTCCTGGGCTTAAGCAATCCTTCTGCCTCAGCCTCCGAGTAGCTGGGACTACAGGCATACGCCACCATGCCCGGCTAATTTTTTCTCTCTATATATATTTTTAGTTGTCCAGGTAATTTCATTCTATTTTTTGGTAAAGACGGGGTCTCACTCTTGCCCAGGCTGGTCTAGATCTCCTGACCTTGAGCGATCCACCCTCCTCGGCCTCCCAGAGTGCTAGGATTACAGGCGTGAGCCACCGCGCCCGGCCGACAAATGTACTTTTGACAAATGACAGTCTTGTAACCATCACTGCAATCAAAATATAGGACATTTTTGTCAACCCAGAAGCCCTTGTGCCACTTTGTGGTTAATCCCCTCAGCCCCTTGTCAGTTCTTTGTCTTCATCATAATTAACCTACTTATATCTTTGATATTAACATTTTGACATAGTTGATTATTCTCTGTTCCTTGAAACAATTAATTCCTTTGTCTTCCAGGACACAATGCTCTTGGTTTTCCTCCCTTTTCAATCTCTTGTCAATTTTTTTTTTCCTTTTTCCTGTGCTCTGTTGGTGATCCAGTGGATTCAAATGCCATCTATATACAGAAATTTCTAATTTATAGCTCCAGCCCAGATCTCTCTCCCAAACTTCAAACTCTTGTCCTACTTTGACATTTTTTGCTTAGGTATCTGATATTTCAAATCCAACTTGTATAAACTGAACTTCTCGTCTTCCCCCCACCACATACATCTCTTGTACCCTTTCCTTCTCAGTTGTTAGCAGCTCCATCCTTCAGTTACTCTGGCCAAAAACTTGGGGTTCACACCCACATTAAGTTCATCAGGAAGTCTTTTTTTTTTTTCCCTAAATCAAATTTGGGTTTTCAAGGTGAAAAGAAATGCGACAAGCAGCTTTCAGGGTAGTAAAAATAAGGCATTGCTAGGACTCTGTCCTCTCTTTTTTCCATGTTCTCCATGTAGGTGGTATCATCAATTCCCTTGGCTTTATGTGCCATCTGGATCTGAAGATTTCCTAGTGTTCATCTCCAGCCTGATCCCAGACTTTGTCCTCCATCAATGTGTGTGTCTGGCCTAGAGGGCATGGAAGCTTGATACTTGAATCTGTCCCCAGGGTTCCCTCTAATTTAGATAACCCCCAGTTCTCTCCAGGCATAGGGAGTTTCTCTGAGGACAGTGATCCTCAGTAAATATTACTGGTTGTTGAGAGGAATGGGTCAGAAGAGAAGAGGAAAACTTGATATGAGAAGTGAATGTGGGAAAGATCTCTTGATGTTGCTATTACATATTGGTTGCGTTTTTTCATGTGCTGGAAACTAGAGCTCTGCAGTTTTCACCTGAAATCACCCACTCCTTCTTTTTCTTTCCTGAGTACCTACTATCTTAGAAAATTTGAACCAGAGAATTTGTTCACTTGAATCCTCCTCCCCAACCTGAAGCCACCTCCCTACGACCTAAGCCAGATGCTGAGGCTGGAGTTCCACTCTGCTTCCCGGCCCTCTTCCTTCTCCCTCTAGATCAGCAGTGCTCGGCTGCTCGTGACTTCCCTTTTCCAGTACCAAATCCTCACTGCCACATCTGGCAATGTCTGAAGTCAGTTATTTTTTGAAATTTTTATTTATTTTTCTTTCAGTCACCATTGTGTTTTTGCAAATGAAGTCATTTTTAATAGTCACAACTGGGGTGTGCTCCTGGCATTTAGTACTGGCAGGGATGCTTCTAAACATCCTCCAATGCACAGGATGGCACCTGCACAAATTTTTCCTATTTTTAGTGGAGATAGAGTCTTGCTCTTGCTCAGTCAGGCTGGTCTCGAACTTCTGACCTCAAAGAATTACCCAGTCCAAATGTCAGTAGTACCAAGATTGACACTTGAGGGGATTTCAATCCCCTTGGCTTTGCATGCCATCTGGAGTTGTGCTGAGGCCCCCACTCCAAAATGCTTTCTCCTCTCGTCGTCGCCACCCACGTCTCTGCTCCAGCCAGTCTTGGTGTCATCCTTGGTTCTTATCTCCTCTTTCCCCTCAGCTGTTCTTTTGCACATTTTATATCAAATGTTGCTGCTTCTGTGTCTTTGCCACAAAGTATAGTTCAGACCATACTGTCCTCTCCCTCCAGGACTACTGAAGTGGCCTCTGGGTCTGTCTTTTCCTTCTTTCCTTTCCCCTCTTGTCTTCCTTCAGGGTAATCTCCATCAGTAGCCAGAATGATTTTGTCAGATATAAATCAGGTGGTCATCAGCTACTTAGAACCTTTCAGCAACTTACCATTGTATTTAAAGTAAAATGCACAATCTTCCTTTTTTTTTTTTTTTTTTTTTTTTGAGACAGAGTCTCACTCTGATGCCCAGGCTAGGAGTGCCATGGCGTCAGCCTAGCTCACAGCAACTCTTACCTCATCCTCCCCAGTAGCTGGGACTGCAGGCGTGCATCAGCACACCTGGCTAATTTTTCCTATTTTTAGTGGAGACAGGGTCTTGCTCTTGCTCAGTCAGGCTGGTCTCGAACTTCTGACCTCAAGCAATCCTCCCACCTCGGCCTCCCAGAGTG
>CAUYSK010047095.1:0-25560 GCA_963575035.1 Avahi laniger | reverse complement strand
TGGTGAAAAGTTCCTAGTGATCTCTGACCAGGAAGTGCCTAAGGCGTGGGACTGAATTGTAGCTAGGAACCAAACTGGCTAGGAAGTGTTCCCTGGTGGGATCGTACATGGTGAAATGTTCCTAATGACTTCTGACCAGGAAGTGCCTATAGGGGTGGGACTGAATTGTAGCCAGGAACCAAACTTGATAGGAAGTGTTCCCTGGTGGGATTGTACGTGGTGAAAAGTTCCTAGTGACCTCTCACCAGGAAGTGCCTAAGTGGTGGGACTGAATTGTAGCTAGGAACCAAACTGTGGCTAGGAAATATTCCCTGGTGGGATCGATCATACATGGTGAGAAGTTCCTAGTGACCTCTGAGCAGGAAATGGCTACAGGCAGGGACTCAATTGTGGCTAGGATCCAAATTGTGGCTAGGAACTGCTCCCTGGTGTGAAGGTACATGGTAAAAAATTTCTACTGACCTTTATGTGACCTAGATCTCATTACCATCTAATTAACATATCATGGATGGGCCTGGTGAAGGATTCTGGGGAAGAGGCATGCGCAGAAAGGGAAACTGTTAAGCAAACTGTTACGTAACCTGTTACATAACCACAATCTGTCAATCACCTCAAAGGCGGGAAACAGAAACCAATCCTGTCAGGGGAGAGGCGGGACAAACCAGTGAGCTTATAAAAGGCAGCTGTGCTCAGACTTTGACGGCTGTCTCTACCAGTGGGGACTGTCCCACTCTCTGGAATGTATTTTTTCCCTTTATGTAGCTTCCTTTACTTTCATTCTTTCTTTTATTTGATTAACTGTATAAAATTGCTGTGTGTCTGTGATCACCATGTCATCAGCTTGACTTGGTACCAGTGCTCATTCTTGATCCTGGGAGCTGGGGGACCAGGGGACATCCACCTAGACGAACCTAACAGGTTCCCTGGAAGCTTAGTGTGGGTAGCTTTTGCACAATAAGACCTGGCTAGAAGCGATGCTCTTGGAGGGATGCGTGTGCATCCCTCTCTGTATTCGCCAGTTCCTTCTTGGCAGGAATACGGGAATATGCGGTGAGCATCTTAGATCATGCATGAAGACAAAACCACAGCACCAGTTAAAGCCAAGCAGTAATGCAGAAGATGGCTGGATTCTAATAGCATGGGTCTTCTATGTAGTTCTTGAAATCTTGCATAAGAAAGAAAAGTCCTTTTATCTTAATTAAGACATTGTATTCTTGGTGAAGGTTAAATCAGCAAAAACTCTTCCTAACTCAAGACTTCCCAATCTTTTTCTTTTCACCATCTTGGCACATATAGTCAAAAATAATATTTCTCTATGAGACTGTCATTAACTGATGCGTGTTGATGTTCAGAGGCTTCTGAGATAGGAGCCTTTGCCTCCCTGGATTGTTACTTGTCATTACAGGTATTAAAAGGATAAATAACCAATAACAGAGAAGATCCATGACTTTAAATGTGCCATGAATGGTGTTGAGAAAGCTGCATCCCACTGACTAGAATAGCTATTATTAAAAATTATATACATACAAATTAAGTTGTGTGACTTAATTGATTGTCAAAACAAAAGATTGTAGATATATATAGTCAAGATCGACGTAATGATAAATTTTGATTTTGAGTGATAGAAAACATTCAATAATGTTGGTCAAGAGCCTCTGAAATGATAAAAATTTTATTTCAGACATGTTACAATCACAATAGCAAGAGGAAAGTGAGGTGAGAAAGAATGAAGATTGCTGTGGGAGAGGAACTACTAAGTTCAAAAGTCTAAATTAGACTCGATATAAAAATGAAAAAAAATACTTGAAAGACATTATAAAGTCTTTTTATTTAGTAGGTTTTAGAAAATGGCAACACATGAGGATAGTGTTAAACAACAAACACAAAACAGGAGAATAGCTTGTTCAGAAGATGATGACTTCATTTAGGATCGCAATTTTGAGACAGTGTCAGAATTTTTGTATTATCTAGAATGGAAATGGAAATATATGAGTTCTGAAAGAATGAATGGGTATTGAGATTGGGTTTCCACAAACGAGACAGTCAAAAACACTGGAGTGGGTTGAATATCAGAATTGATTTCTTTGTTTTTATTTTATATTGTATTCTTATAATTAACACAAGACAGAGAAGCTTTCATAGAAAAAGCTTCATTTGAAATAATCCACTTAAAATTAGAGAGAGGAAAGAGATACAGAGAGAGAATAATATTCACATTATGAAATGTTAAAATTCACTTCCAATGACATTTTAAATTTGACCATTGTCATGGTGAAGTTGAATTTTTTGGAGATTTCCTTAAAAAAATCATTATTGTATGTTAAATTACTTTCTTTAATCTCTTTAGTTAATCAAGTACTTAATCAATCTATGTATTTACTTACTTATTTAACCAATTTCACTGGAAATTTTTGAGGCATGAAACCATTAATTACATTTACTGAGAAGAGGAATGACTTTGTCTGAGTTTGATTTTGATATCACACATAACCCGGGATGACCATGAGCTTGCAAACAAAATGCAGGCGTCATCTGCCACCTGGAATGTGACTGTTGCTATATTCTAATTATGCCAAGAGTGCTTCAGGAATTTCTCATACCTTAAGCAATCTAGACTGCAATTAGTCATGTTGTAGAATGTTTTAAAAAGACGTTGCCAGCCATGAAGTGAAGCTGCTGTTACTTAATAGGCACCCTTTTTAAAATTTATTTCAGAATATTATGGAAGTACAAACGTTTTGGTTATATAAATTGTTTTTGTATCATTTGAGTCAAGGTTATAAGTGTGCCCATCCCCCAGACAGTGTGCATTGTACCCATTAGGTGTGAATTTACCCAGCCCCTCCTCCCCCTCCCACCTGCTTGATCTCCGATAAATGTCATCTCCATATGTGTGCATAAGTGTTGATCAATTACCACCAATTTAATGGTGAGTACATGTGATTCTTGTTTTTCCGTTCTTGTGATACTTCATTGAGAAGAATGGTCTCCAGCTCCATCCAGGATAATATAATAGATAGTTTCTCATTTTTTTTCTATGTCTGAGTAGTGCTCCATGGTCTACATATACCACATTTTATTAATCTACTCATGTGTTGATGGGCACTCAGGTTGTTTCCACATTTCTACAATTGTGAATTATGCTGCTATAAACATTCAAGTGCCAGAGAACCCCATTTTTATATATGGTCTGGCCATGGTCTGCATATCCAGTCTTCATTTTAAAGTGCAAAGTTCCACTAACGTATCGGGAAGATATCTGCACTGCAAAGTGTTTTGAGTGGTATCTCCACAACACAAATGTTAAACACTGGTATTCTTTCTGGAACTGTGTCTCTGCAGTCAGAGCTGAGATTTTCAGGGATCATTTCATGGCCACACGCTGTAACAGTCTATCTCCAAGTATGGCACTAGATTTGCCTGTATCTGGAGGATTCAGATGCTTATAGAATTATAGATTTCTGGCCTTAACATTGGAAGGGTCCCAAGGTATCTGCATGTGTATAGTTTGAGAATCCAAATAGAATGCTATTAAGAACTAGGCTACAGAGTTAAACCACCAATGTTCCAAAAATAGCTCTACCATTTACCAAGCAGGGGAATCTTCGTACACTGTCTTAGGATCTGTCTGCTGCTGCTAAAAATGGGGAAACTTTATTTTTTTCAGAATTATTTTAAGGATTAAATTTATGTCATCTATATATTATAATCATCATCTTAGAATGTAGTGTTTTAAAAGGCTGAATTTCATTTTTTCAAAGGGAAAATGAGAGATAGTTATAAAAAAGTTCCTTTTATAAATATATGGTTGATGTTTGATCAAAATTATAAATGTTCTATGTAGAAAACTTTAAAAACATAAGAAAATACAACATAAACAATACATTTATCCATAGCACACAACATTGAGATTAGCCATTTCTAACATTTCCTTGCATTTCTTTTCATATATTTCTACATACAAAGACATACACACATGCAATTGTAGATAACCCTGCAGGTAGAATGTCTTGTGTCGTATCCATTTGCCATGCAAGTCTATTATGTCCTCACTTAGAACCGAATTCTGATGTCATTCAAAATTAAAGTCACCTCCTTGAAGACAAATATGCCATTCTGCTAGAAGGTAGAGCTAAAATATGGAGAACAAATATATGTCAGATAGTTCCAGCTCAATCCAGGAAGGAAGGGGAAGCATTTGGAGTTCACAACCTAGGAAGTGCGAGTACAATGGCTTTGTCCAAAGTGGAATGTACACCAATCACTTCCTCCTGAGGTTCTAATTGATTTGGTTGCAGCCATGGTTGGACCTGACGAAGTGAGGTGTTGCTCATTTGAATTTGTGTGTGTGTGTGTGTGTGTAGTTCTAACAATTAATCCTACATGGCATTGTTTCAATTAGCAGATTTTCCAATATATTGGGCATACCATGGATGCAGGTGGTTCTATCCTGGCCTTAAACTACTGCAGTAACACCCTAATTAATATTAGCAGCTCAGGTCATTTTAGATGGTAAATAAAATAACCAACTGAATTGGGTATAGCTGTTTAAATGAGTGTTGAAAAATAAGGTATGAATCAAACAAGAAATTGATGGTATTTCTAACGAACAGATAGTGCATCATCAATGCTTGTGGACCAGAGATCGTCTTTCTCTCCACCCTTGACTCTTGTGCCCAGACAAATTCACTCTATGTCCCCCAACTCCTGGAATAATTCACATTCATTCCTGAGAATCATGATTTAGAATTGAATATACTTGATCAGAGAAATGAGTATCAGGTTTCAGTTGAAGCCAAAGCATCTGTGTGTGAAAAGATTAGCCAAGAGATGGAAGGATCTCCTTGCTCGATGTCAGACAAGGAATCCTGAGTCTTTGGCATTGAACCAGGTGGAGTGACCTGGTGCTGCACACACCATCTCTTAGGATTCCTGAAACCTGGTTCTCAATAACGTGGTCTTCATGAAAGATAAAGATGATGTTCTGAAAGACTCAGTGATGAATGTGGGAGAGTTTGGAGACCCCAGAGGACGTGAACAAAGTTAAGATGAAGTTCAGTGTTGGGAAATGTGTCAGGACAGATGATTTTTTTAAATGGGGATTTTAAAAATTATTTTTATTTAATTTTTTATTTATTCAGGACATTATGGAGGTACAAACATTTTGGTTACATGCTTGTAGCCCAGGACAGATGATTTTGTGATCACCTTTCTTTTAGCTGAATACAAAACTGGAATGGGTATCATGTATGAATGAACATGGGTCTTTGTCTTTCTCAAGATTTCTTCTAACTTTCCCCATCCCTTATGCTTAGTGGCTTTGCTAAATTAAACTTCTTGGAGCCCATCTAGACAGACGCAATCAAGAAGAGAAACTCTAGTGAGGACATGGTTGAAGCACAAAATTTGATTCTCACTACCTGCTTTTTGAACAGTCCTCTCTGGTTAAGTATGTAGGGAGGCTGACACATAGACGTTAGCAGTAGATTACCAAGAAAGAAGCAATGTGGCTTCTCCAATTTGTTTCTGCTGTATCTGGTAGGGAAAATCCAACCACTGCCCTTTTCCTTTTATTTTGTACATACAATTTTATTGGCACACAGCCAAATCCACTCAATAGCATTTTTCAGGGCCTGCCTCTTGCTACAATGTCAGAGTTGAGTAGTTACAACAGAGATTGTAGGGTTCACCAAATGCAAAATATGTGCTATCTAGCCTTTTACAGGATATGTTTGCTGGCACCAGGGCAAAGCCCCCCTGAAATCCCATTGTACACATAGATAACATCTTCTTTTCTTTCCAACTTTGTGGTGCAACCAGGCATCCTTCCACTTAACACCAGAAAGATGGTATTTACTAAAAACCGTGTCATGACATCAGAAATAAGGATATTTTTACAAACTAGATGGATCAAGAATTTCCTGAGTCATGGAAAAAAGTCATTTATGTTGGGAAGGAATGAGACTGTGATTTTTAACTGATACATGTGAGTTTTCAAATATGACTTTTTTTTTTTTTTTTTTGAGACAGAGTCTCACCGTGTTGCCGGGGCTAGAGTGCCGTGGCGTCAGCCTAGCTCACAGCAACCTCAGACTCCTGGGCTCAAGCGATCCTCCTGCCTCAGCCTCCCGAGTAGCTGGGACTACAGGCATGTGCCACCATATCCGGCTAATTTTTTATATGTATTTTTAGTTGTCCGATTAATTTCTTTCCATTTTTAGTAGAGACAGGGTCTTGTTCTTGCTCAGGCTGATTTCGAACTCCTGAGCTCAAACAATCTTCCCACCTCGGCCTCCCAGAGAGCTAGGATTACAGACATGAGCCACCGCGCCCGGCCCAAATATGACTTTTAAATTTCTCTGCTGCAATTTTATGCTATAACAAAGGCTTTTAAGTTCATTGATCAGATTAAATAAAATATGATTTATATGAACAGTGATTAGTCAGGATGAGGAAATATTTTGAAGAGCTCAATGGAAACACCAATTGATGAAATAAATCTGAAACTTACTTACAAAGGAAGTCAATTTGCCTAAAACAAACAAAAAAAAATGAACACATTCAATTAAGTGCTGTCATCAACGCATGCTGATGAAATGTTTAAATAACTGCAAATGATGTGCTAAAGATGTTTAGATAACTGTGGATTATGAACTCATAGAAGTATATCAGAAAAGATATAGTCACGACCTGCACATTAATGAAAGGATTTCCTGTAACCTGTTAAATAATTAATAATTTGTGCCCTGTTGGTCTTTCAGGATGTTAGCAGGCTTATGGTTATTTAATAAGACAATCCAAAGTCTGTTGCAAGCAAACTAATAAAACTAATCAGAGAAATATGAGGCAAGAGGTTATTTATCTATTGTTGGGCATGAATTGAGAAAGAAGTAATTAAAACAGATGACCTGAACTGCTTGATCTGCTACAAAGGCAGGTGACCCACGCTAATGTGTTGGCAAACACACTGCTCACTGTATTACCTGATAAACAAATGTATTTATTTCCTATGGCTGCTATAACAAAGTACTGCAAACTGGATGGCATAAAACAGAAATCCATTCTCGTATAGTTTTGGAGGCCAGAAATCTGGAATCAAGATGTCAGGACGGCTGTGCGCCCTCAGCTTCTGCAGGTTGCCAGAGATCCTCGGCATTCCTTGATTTGTGGCTGCATCATTTCAACTCTGCTTCTTTCTTCACGAGGGCTTGTTTCTGTGTTCCTGGGTCTTCTGACCCTTGTCTTATAAAGACTCCAGCCATGTTGTCTTAGGAGCCCACCTTACCCCAATACTATGTCACCTTAACCAGTGCCATTTGAAACAACTCCATCTCCAAATAAGGTGATGCTCTGAGATTCCGAGGGTTAGAACTTCAGCATACCTTTTAGGGGAACGTACCATTTGACTCATAAAGATGGAGTCAGGATTTTTGCTAGGAGGTGCAGTCTTCTATATGCAATTCCTTTGCAGATTATCTCCGGTTTAGAATTGCTATAGCATTTCACCCCCAAACTAATGAATTTATGAGCTATACCTCTGTAGAAATGTCTCCTAAGCTTGATTAAAAATAATGTGTCATGCATTAAATGAAATCCTGCTGTCTGAGCTAACCCTGCAATACCTTATTCATGGATAGCATTCATTCTTCTGGGCCACTTAGTGTGTGGCCGTTATGAGAAAAAAAAACTAGGAGAGCCATGTGGGATGTCCTATACTCTCCGTTTTTCACTCGTGTGTCTAAGTTGTTTGAAATCTTGACATTCTTAGGAAAGGTACCTGCTAGGGGAGATCTCTGATTGGCCTGTGCTAAATTGATATACCTGTGCCCTGTGTTAGTCCAAAGGGTATTGCAATTACTCTGGTGAGAGATGACTATGATTTGGGAAGGATGGTGAGGAAAAGGTAGACTCTAATTACAGGTCTACCTTAAATCACAGGTATAGCTGAAGGGATACGTATATGTCTTGAATTCAGTATTGTTTTAGTTTGTTAGATTTGCCATAAGAAAGTGCTATAGTCTTAAATTCTGTGTCCTCACAATTCCAAATATTGAAATCCTCACGCCCAAGGTGACGGTGTTAGGAGGCGAGGTCTTTGGGAGGTGATAAGGTCATGAAGGTGGAGTCTCATGGATGGGATTAGTGTGTTTATAAAAGAGACCCCAGAGAGCTCCCTCACCCCTTCCATCATGTGAGGACACAGCAAGAAGGCGCCGTCTATGAACCAAGAAGTGAGTCCTCACCAGACACAGACCCTGCCACGCCAGGATCTTGGACTTACAGCCTCCAGGACTGTGAGAAATAAATGCCTGCTGTGTATAAGCCTCCTAGTCTATGATATTTTCTGATAGCAGCCAAAATGGATTAGACACAATGTACAGCAGTCTGGGTGGTTTAGTTAACAGAAAATTATTTTTCTGACAGTTCTGGAGGCTGAATGTGCAAAACCAAACTGTTGGGAGAGTCGGTTTCTTCTGAGGCCTCTCTCCTTGGGTGTTACTGTTTTGTTTCATCAGCAACAGGAAGCAGCAACCTGATTTGCATGTCTCAAGGACAAGGCTAGGGGACTGCTCTTATGGAAGAACACTTGCAAAAACAGACACTGGATTCTCCTCTATGCCACACCTGGGCTTCCAAGGACCTACAACCTTCTGTCCATTTATACTATTTCAAAGATGAACAATCCAGTTGTATTAGTTAGGGTTACCCATAGGAACAGAACCAATAGAAGGTGTCTGTGTGAAGTTTGTATGCATGTGTTTAGAGAGAGAGAGAGAGAGAGAGAGAGAGAGAGAACGTCTGATGTTAACCGTAGTAATTCTGGAGCAGTATATGTTGGGGAAATTTTTTTTTTTAGAAATTAAAAGTTTTACCTTTGTTCTTGAGTATTTGGTTTTTATTATTTGTAATAAGCCTGAATAAATCTTCATTAAAAACATTAAACATTTTTTTTTTTGAAACATTTTGACAAAGTGAGGATAACATACGCAAAATAGAAGCAAGCAGACGGTATGGAAATCCAGTGATGCCAGAGCGGAATGTGAAAGTTTTACTAATGAAAGTTAAAATGTGAAGCTCCCAAAGCGAACACAGCTCATTTTGTCTAAAATTATAAAGTTCAATTGAGTGACCTTTATCACTTTCTGCCTTGCCAGGGGGAGGTGCAGGAATTGCATAAGAAAGTTCAAAGTGTAATGAGGTCCTCCTCGATAAATGTTTTCCCGGCTCAACTCGAAGACATCGCTAAAGGTAAGATCTATTCTGGTGTGAAATGATTTCCCAGGGGTGCAGAAGAGAGAGGAACCAGCCCCGGAGGGAAGCCACTCTTAGGGGTCAATGCTCACTGAAGTAGGGAGCAGTTTCTGTCCTCCAAACGCCGTCATTATCAAATCCTGAGCTTTTGACGATTAAACCATGTAGAAAATGCAGCATATGACAATTATATTCAACAGGGCAGAGGACAGATTGCTGGGTAAATGTTTAAAAAAAAATTGAAATCGAAAGACACAAGATTGAAGAATGGCCATTTTCTAATCACCGTGGCAGGTGAAATTCGCTTGTTCCAATTTGCACTCCGGAGTGTTTTAATGTCCGGATTTGTGCCATTTACACGACCAATCACTATCTGGGAGGCACATTAAAATCCACTCATGTTTCAGTCTATCAAATTGAGCTCTGATCTGTGAGCATGTGATTTCCCCCTGTCAAATTATCTCTTCATTGTCCATAATGTTTACTGGGTTTATGTATCTTTTAACTTTTGATTAAGGACTAAAAGGAAGGCTGAGATTGTCTTAAAGATTTATGGGTTGTAATATTGTGTCGAGTCTGGTCCTCTTTCCCTAGGTTAGTCCCTTTTACCCAGCTTTATTAAATTAGTTTCACAATTGTTTATAAAATAGGATTTCTTCGCTATATACATTGTAAGCGATTGAAAATCCAATTACCACTTGGATCAATAGCATCTTTAAGTCATTTGGGGAAAATAAAATCATAACTTCACAGAAAGATTTTTTATTCCCCTCCAAAATGTTCACTTGCTACTCAAAAGACTCCACCATTTTCTAGAATTTTTAAAGGCAAATAAAAATTTCCATTGGAAGAAAAATATTCAGTGTCCTGAATTTTCTGTCTAAGGGCTTCCAAAGGAAGAACACGGTGAGTGCAAACAAAATGGCCTAATTGTATCAATTGGCCACATTAAGTGGAGATCATCAACACTGCTTTGCTGGGTTTCTGTGAGTAGAGAACAAGGATAGAATCAATTTGAAATATAAAATAGCCCATTAGTTGTTACACAGATAAATATTCTTTAAGTATTTTTCTTGCTGCTGTTCTTGTATTTTACTGATTTCCTGACTGATCTGATCCATAGATAAGGCTGTGTATAGATATAAGTTCCCCACCACAAATTTAAACGTCACCATTTTTTTTTTGAGTTTAGGTATAGTTACCAATACATTTCTTGTACATGTAATGTCATTCAAAAATACTTTTATTGGTTATCTCAGAAAGGGAAAATAGGCTTCCAGTTATTAATTCTAGAAAAATAAATTGCGACAATCTTAAAATATGAGGGAACAATGTCTTGGTTTAAAATAGAAAGAATGGGACAACATGAATTACTAGTACAAATGAAGACTTCTCAAGTACATCTGCTTAGCAAATCACATTGTCTGCAGATGGCCAAGGGAGGAAAATAAGATATGACATCAAGTGAAAGCAGGCAGATCACTGAAAAATGTAAAAGACAGTCAATACAAAAACATTTGAATAGTAAGACTAAATATATGGATAAATAATATTTTTCCTAATTTCAAAGTTCTGCATAAATGGAATAGCATGAAGCTCTTGTCTGATAAAAATGTCTCACATAATTCTTTGAATATTACTGAAATCTGACATAACTTTGGAATAACTATTTTTAAAAAGGGCGTAAGTCAATTTAAACATATGTCACCTCTGTCTGGGCTGGTATTGACATACAGTTTACTTTGATATATGTCATAAACACATCTCATATACTGATATTATTTTTGCCTTAAATGTTTTACACAGAAAAAAAAATGTTTCTCTTTTGGAGTAATTAAGTTAGGAAAAACATGATTTATTTTACTTTCATTTATTCCATTTCCAATGTTCTTGTCTGTGTGTTGTGTATGTGTGTGAATTTAGATTCAAGTTCCTGTTGTCATGTTACCAAAAAGTAAAAATACAAAAGAAAACATGATTACAATCCCTGCAATATTTCAGACATCCAGTATTTTAACTGAAAATACTGCATGCAAATCTTCTGTCATTAAGGCCAACATTTTCCATCTGGTCGTTGGATGTATTTCTGCCACATGAGCTAGCCTATAGCCAATGCGTACGATGAAGAAAAATAAATAATACCATCTCTGAGTAATTTGCTTTGATATATTCCTTGAATTCCCTGACTTTGGGGTGCCCAGAAATTCCTGCTATTTTGTTTCCTACTCAACCTGACTTTTAACATGATGTGTGATTTTTTTTTCTTGTATAACTAGTCATTTGTAAATTTAATTTATAGTCACTCCAGTAGTATCTATTGGATATGTGTTATGTGCCTGACATGCTTAACTCATTTATCTCCAGTGTGTTATTTATTTCCCATCACAATCCTTAGTGTATACAGATTGCTTTCTCCATAGTCTGACAGAGGAAAATGAGGTGATTACATAATATGTCAGCATCACAATGCAGGGACGCAGCAGAATTGGAAGTGCCACGTGCACCTGAGCCGTTGATCATGACATCAAAGCAGGCAGAGAACTGCTAGAGGTGGTATTTGGGGTTCAGTGTGATAAATTGGCTGGTAGAAATTCCTGTTGAGAATAGAAGATGTGTACTGTGGATGTGCCGTGAGCCCAACAGATGATTACGGAAAAAGATTCCATTGGAAAGAGACGCTGGTGACAGGTATTTCAAGAGCATTAAGTGGCTTTTTATGAACCTTCCATCAGTCCTAGCAACTTTGTGCCCTATCAAATTTATTATGAGTGCACTTAATGTGTATTTATATCACTATACTCCACAAATTATCTCAAACAGATATATTAGATATCTTCCCACTGGCAACACTACAAATTCATGCCTAAATCCTCTTTTCCCAAAGAAAAGCTAACGTTGTCTCACTTTCTTAGAATTATCTTTTTTTTTCTTACCTTTTGTAACTGGCTTCTTTCATTTCCTTTTTCTTTTTCCTTTCACTTAGCATAAATTTTCTTTTTATTTCAGAATATTACGGGGGTACAAATATTATAGGATTTCTTCCCTGAGCTCTTTCTTTTAAAAAAAGTTTTTGCTTTAATTTTTCTCTCTTAATGTGTCTATGCCAGGGGGCCTTATTATCACCATTATTATTAATAAAAATATTAATGTTTCAATTCCCAAAGCAAAAAAAATATAATAATAATATGGAGAATGAACCTAATCATTCTAAATTAGAGAATAAACAAAATTTAAAAAGGTTAAGCCAGAAAAATTATTTCAACAGAAAAATGAGATGCTGCCCCCATGTCAGTGTCTGGCTGAAATTGTAATAACCGAAGACACTGATATTGTTAATCCAGAGAAGAAAATAGAATTCTAAATACCCAGGCGTGGCGATGACATTATGAGTTTGAAGACTTCGAGCCACAGTCTGCAGTCTTCAGAGTGAATCCATTAGCTCTTAAAGTGTTAAATGTTTTCAACACAATATATTTTGACAGCAATTAGATTCTGCCCCAACAACGGTATGTGAAAATAAAGTCGGAGATTACATAAACTGACACACAGAATTGTCTATTGTGCCTCTTCACTAGAACATTGGTAGCTCAGTAACTGTCATTTTTGTTGTCGCTTTTCTTCATTCTATGTAATTAAAGTTAATGTGATTCTGATTTATTTTTGCTTCGTGTTGCAAAAGTATGTAACAGCACAAAATTCACATGATGTGTCCTTTTAATTATATGAAAAGAAAACAATTTAAATGGACATTTAAGTTTTTCCATCTTTAAATGTGATATATATTATTTTCATAAATTTAAATACTTTCGCAGCACAGAGCGAAATGCAAGATCAGTGAGAGCTTTGCTTGATTCCTGACACCAAAGAGTGATGAACATTATTTACTCGTGTTGGATGATAACAGAGTCACTAAAAGTAATTGATATGTTCTATTGAATCAATTTGATTTTGACAGCAAATAATTCTATGTTGTTAATAACAGTTTGATTTATAAAATTCTAATTTGATATTTTAAAATGTTTTAAGTATTATTAATATTATTACAATTTAATGATAGCCTTTGAGACACTAGGCATGCCATTAAAAGTTTGTGAAGTCTCTAACCATGTCAAGTAATGTCGGAATTTCAGTAAAGATAAAGAAATCTAGATTTAGGACTAGGATACCATTATGCATTAGTTAAACCTTTTTGGTTAAGGTGAAGGGAGAGAGATTAGGAAATAAATGAGGGAAAAGAAAATACATAGGTGGATAGTGAGGTAAATAAGTAAATGGTTAGGATGGATAGCTGGCTGGCTGGCTGGATGGATATATGGATGTGTAGATACATAGATGATAGATGGTAGAGAGATAGATGACGGATACATAGATAGATAGATAGATAGATAGATAGATAGATAGATAGATAGAATAGCTATCTGAATGGATGGATGGATAGATGGATGGATGAATGGATGGATGGATACCAAACAGATAGATGACATAGATCTATATGATAAATGAATAGATGATTGATTGGATAGATTGATAAATAGATGATGGATAGATATGGTATATGGATAGTTATGATACATGGATAGGTAGGAAATCTCTGAACAAGAACTTACTTGCAATCTTAACATAGAAATAGTATTGAGGAAAAATGTTATCCAATCATGGGAGGATGGCAGTGTTTTTACAGAAAATTCTTAACAATTTTCCTGAAAATATTTTCAGTTGTATATTAAGGGAACAGAGTGCTGAAAAGAAAAAAAAATACTGCCTGTAGATTAATTGCTTTTGTCAAGTGTTGGTGTACAGATTTGGCATTGATTAAATATAAGAACACATGTAACACTGGCATTGCATAATCAAAAGAAAATAGTTTATTAGCAAATGTCTGAGATATGTTATTTATAGACAGCTTTTAAGCCCCTAAAGACTGACAGAGGCTTCCCAGACTATATTAATAGAACTAAAAAGCAATCACAGCAACAACAAAAATAAATAAATGGGACTTGATCAAATTAAAAAGCTTCCGCACAGCCAAGGAAACTATCATGAGAGCGAACAGACAACCTACAGAATGGGAGAAGATATTTGCATGCTACATATCAGATAAAGGGCTAATAACTAGAATCTATTTAGAACTCAGGAAAATCAGCAAGAAAAAATCAAACAACCCTATCAAAAGTGGGCAAAAGACATGGACAGAAACTTTTCAAAAGAAGACAGAATAATGGCCAACAAACTGGGAAGGTCTAATATGTGTATATTCTGCATTTAAAAACTAGTTTAATTTCCTGGCATTTGTAAAAATTTTATGCAATAATTAGCTTCATTTCAAAAGTAGATGTGTAGAGAGATTAATTATGTTGTGAAATAGTCTTCTAGAAATTTATTTAAATCAGCAATCTTCCTTAAAACATTGAAAATAACACTAGTCTAAACTGTTCAGGAATACCTCTTATCAGAGCAAGCTTGTGCTCATGCAGAAGTTCTGCATCATTTGTTCCAGAATTTTGCTGCGAGCATAAATCTCAAGCTTAATTTTATATTAACAGAGGCATGGCTAGTTATTTAGTTAACTATCCTAGATTGATTGCTAGTGTTTCCCTTACATTTTCAAAAATTTTCTTTTATAATGGATAAAAAATAACACTTTTTGTCATAACTTTTCATTAAGATCATATGATTGCTTGACTTTTTAAGAACAAAGAATCATGATTAAATGCATTCTTCATCAAAGAAACATTTTCCTTAAATGAGAGTCAACACAAATTGTTATTTTAATTACATATCAGAGGATTTACTGAATTGATACCATTTAATATATTTGATGGGTTTAGCAATGATGTTTCCTGAAATGAAGCAATAATACCAAAACATGAAGACGTTGTTTTCACTTATAGTCATTAAGAAATTACCCACTTTAAACAGTGAGTTATATCTAATAATTTTGGGATAAATTAACCTATTAATTTGATCAGATCACATTTTTAATCACTTTAAAAATATGCAAAATTTTGATTTTTTTTATTTCATAAACTGGGGGTCCTCAAAGTACGGTCTCTGGACTAACAGTGTACAAATCACCACCCTAGACCAACGGGATCAGAAAATCTGGGTGTGTGATCCAGCCATCTGTTATCTTAATAAGGCCTATCCCTGACGCATTGTTAAGATTGAGAGCTGCTACATACCATTTTGTTTAATATCATTGATAATCTCCGATTTTAACTGGCCACACCAGTTAATTCAGGCAGATGCTAAAACATATTTGTGCATAAAAACACAGGCTTTATACATTGATCCCTAATTATGTACGCTGTGGAAAATTTCTACCTTCTTCAATGAAATTGAGAAAAAAATGATGAATTTGTTAATTTCCTTGATTTCATCATTCTACAATGTGAACATATGTCAAAATACCACATTGTACCCCATAAAATATATACAATTATTGTTTGTCAATCAAAACTAAAATAAAAAAGAAATATTAAAAACTGCTTTGACAATAGATTCCATCTTTAGTGCTATCATATGATTTTGCTGCTACAAGTAGTACACTGGACTGATTTGAATTTTAACTTTATTTGTTAGATAGTTAAATATAGGTAATGCTAATCAGGAACCTATTCTCAAAGAGCTGATCACTCTGGGAATACCCCCATGAACAACAAGCAATCCACACTACAGAATTTTGGCTTTCAGATAGATGTATAGGCCAACCTTATCCGTTGCTCACAAGAGTCAGGAACCTTCAGGGAATGAATTGAGTAGGAATGCAAAAGAGAATATGGGAATGGAAGTAATTATTTCAGAATTGTAATGGTTTTCAATAGCGAGAAACAGCTTCTTTGCTGTTTCTGTCTCATGAGCACTCATGAATAACCCTGGAGTTTCCCACCCTGAACATAGGAGAAACACCTCCCCATTAAATCAGCGTGCAATGTGAAGTCTCTGCTTCAAGCAGTGACCTTGAAAAAGCTGGCAGGCGTTAGCACTGCCGGTATTCAAAGTAAAAAGATAGCTTAAAAGAATCAGAAATATCTTGGTAAGAGACATGAATTTCCCGTTATTGCACGTATAGGAATGTGCAGTTATTTGTCCTATGGTTTGTTGTTGTTTTAATATTCGGATTCCAGATATTAAATACTATAAAGGTTGTTTTTTATTGTATACCTATCTGGTGATGTCCTTTGGCTCAGATGTGAAGCCTCAAATTAGTAAGAACAGCCCCATCTACTCCATGGGAAGCCCATTACGGATTCCCTGTGATTGGGGAATTGCAATGGGTTAATTATAAATATTTTATATATTCATTTGTATGTATGAAAGTTTATGGGAAATATCTTTGTTTGCACATAAAGATTGTCAAACATGTCTCTTGGAGAACATGCTTTAGTGAGAAACGCAATGTTTTGTGGAAAGTCTAGATGACTCCAAGTTCGAAATATTTCAGAAAATTGATTTAATCAATGAACTTTTCCATAAATCATCTCACTTCTCATGAAAACAATTCCAAATGAAGCCAGAGCTCAAAGATCTTTTTCAGATTCGATGTCATCATAATGTGTTTATTCCAAGGGTCATTTTATAAATGAGCTTCTTCTGAAATGTCATTATTGAAAACATATTCACTGTTATCTCTGGACCTGCCTTTGAGACCCAGAAAGTAGCCTGGATTTTTATTATTTGAAAATATTTACATCAGAACCAAAAATACACACAGGAAAGATGACCAATATCAGTATCAATCCGGATATAATAGTTGAGACAATAGGTTTCTGGGCATGGCTATTTTGACTTCCTGAGATTTGTGTACCATGTGTGACTGAAGATTTTCTTTTTAATAAAGAAAGAACTTTATGCAAAGTGAAATCACATTTTAAATAATTTGTCCCTCTATGAAATTCTTTTTTTTTTTTTTTTGAGACAGAGTCTCACTCTGTTGCCAGGGCTAGAGTGCCATGGCTTCAGCCTAGCTCACAGCAACCTCAAACTCCTCCTGCTCGAGCGATCCTCCTGCCTCAGCCTCCCGAGTAGCTGGGACTACAGGCATGCGCCGACATGCTCAGCTAATTTTTCTATATATATTTTTTCAGTTGTCCAGATAATTTCTTTCTATTTTTAGTAGAGACAGGGTCTCGCTCTTGCTCAGGCTGGTCTCAAACTCCTGACCTTGAGCGATCCACCCGCTTCTGCCTCCCAGAGTGCTAGGATTACAGGCGCGAGCCACTGCACCCGGCTCCCCTATAGAATTCTTAAAGAAAAGTGTCTAATAAGAGTCCATGAAAAAAATCGTAAGGCAGAGGGATCTCTTAGGGCTAGCAGTTTGAGGCCAGCCTGGACAACATATCTAGACCCCATCTCTACCAAAAAAAAATAATAAAATAGCTCTATGTGGTGTTGTGTGCCTGTAGTTCCAGGTACTCAGGAGGTTGAGGCAGGAGGATCACTTGATCTCAGGAATTTGAGGTTCCAGTGAGCTATCACACCATTGCACTCCAGCCTGGGCAACAGAGCAAGACCCCTTCTCAAAAAAAAAGAGTTATGTCATGCTTTGTCTTCTATCAAATTAAGACACCAAAAAAATTACAAAGCAAATTAGGAACAGGTAGAATTGGAGATTAAGTTGAATAGAAGTTTTTGTTGTTGCAACCGTGCACTATTTTAATTCAGTGTTTTCATTAATGTATGCACATATCCATGGGTAGCAGTATATGATTTTACAGCAAAAAGGAAATTGTTGAAATGCATCCCAACCCAACCAAGAGCTAAATAAACTAGAATTCAAAGATATGACCTGTCTCAGTCATGGTCAGAGAGACAATATTCCATCAAGGATAAATATTCGGACTCCTTGTTCTTTATATACTACAGTGTTCCTGTTCCTGGTCCTTACTATGGTATAAAGTTTTTAACAAGCATTGTCGGAATTATGCTGTCCACCAAAAGTGCCTATTTTTTCTCTCAATTTATTCTCAGGACCTAGTTTTCTTTCTCCATCTATAAATATTCTTTTTATATATTTAGACCCGAGTTTTCTCAATTCTAAAATAATAACACCTTCACCTACAATAGTATAATCTCCCTTTGTTTAATATACCATAATAAATCTTGCAAATATATTAAGCTATTGGAGGGAAGTATTACTGTTTCCGTTATTTCTAGTAATTGAGTCCATATCGATGGCCCATGTGAACACAATAATAACTTTTGGCCAAATGCAGAAGGCTTATCCTCTGCCTGAATTTTCCAATGCTGTTTATCTTTTTAAGACTTGATTTGAATAGCTCCCTTAGAGTCTAATTTATTCAGTAGAATGTTTTAAATGGGATTAAATACAAGTTGGATACTCTGCCAGAATTATGGAACATTTTAGGCTTACATAGTACAATGCTAATGAAGTAGTATTTTAAACCCTTTCCTTCTGGATGCCAGCTTATTTTAAATTTGATATTGCACGTAACCATTACAGGATTAGATGCTATATTCTGAAATTAGTTCTGTTATTGTGGTAAATTCATATCTCCTGTAATTGAAAATTAAAGGTTCAGAGGTTCACATCGATTAAGCAATTTAAAACAATTAACAATGGATTGTCAGAGCATTGTAACGCTTATTTGCGTTATGAAAATAAATGCTTCTGACATGCTATTTCATTCTATCAAATGATTATTGAATCTCGCCCTCATCATATTGATCTTTATAACAATAGCTGTGAAATGAAGGCAAAAATTTACGAAAGCAATTAAAATTGAGAGGGTGGGTATTCTCAAGAAGGGTAAATGTTATTGGTCACCTGAGAAGTTGGTACACTTCATAGATACATTCATGGTGTTAATATATGCTCTGGACATCGTGTCCTGGGAGGATTGCTGCTGTAATTAGCTGCCATTGTAGAAAGTAGTGTGTTGTCTCCATGAGGGGTACTTGCAGGGTACAGATGTAAACTGAAGAGGGTGTGCTGAAGATGACATTTTTATGGTCTTCTAGAAAGAAATAAAGACTACAAGTTGATAGACATGAGGCGATTCGTGACTCTAATGGGAGAGTCACTTAACATGTGTAAAATTCACATTCTTTATGTATTTGTGGTTAATGGATTTGTAGATTTCAGAGTAGTTTCATATACCTCAACTCATTGGATTCCCGTGCACATGTGTGCATGCACACGCACACACACAACACACACACAATTAGTAATGTGACCTACTTTTAAAAAAGCACAGAATGATTCATGGATGATATAATATTCGTACACGATAATTACACTAAGATCATCATTTCTCCAAGTAATATTTAATTTTCCCTTAGAAAATATAAATAGACGTAGATGCAGATGAAGATGTGCATGGAGACGCAAAAGAAAAAGACATGTGTATAGAGAAATAATCATCACTGATCGATATTTATCAATTAAAACTTTTTATGCAGGAAGCTTCTATGCACATTACCAGAATTCTCAGTTTCTTTATTTGACCATAAGGATTATAAACGGATATTATAGAATTACATATCATTCTTTTATGCTGCTAGATTGTTTTAATCTTTAGTCTTTTTATCACTTCATTAGATGTAAAAAAATGATACTGTTGTTCCACATGCTTTAAGTGAAAATATCTTGAGATGTTTTGTCAGATTTCATTAAAATGCATACACACAAATATGGCCAAAGACTTATTTCAATTATTTTTTAAAAGAGATTGTAGCTTTTGGCAAATTTTTTAATATATATTTTATAATATGTCATTCACATTCTTTCACCTGCTTCTCTACTTGCATGTCCTATAATTGCTCTGATTCTGCCCTGGGCGAGTTTAAGCCTTGATAAACATTTACCGTGAGTGAACTGTGATCAGGTTGTTTAACTTGTTGGAGATCATTTAGCAAAAGGAACCCTTAGAAAGAAATAAAAATGGCATACGTGTGCCCAGGGGTTAGTTTCAATTTAATGGTGAGTACATGTTGTGTCTGTTTTTTCATTCTTTTGATACTTCACTTAGGACAATGGTCTCCAGTTTCATCCAGATTGTTGCAAAAATTATTAATTTATCTTTTTATGGCTGAGTAGTACTCTATGCTGTACATATACCACATTTTATTAATCCATCCATGAATTGATGGGCACTTGGGTTGTTTCCACATCTTTGCAATTGTGAATTGTGCTCTTATAAACATCCGAATACACATGTCTTTTGTCTAAACTACAGAACTTTGTGAGGTTTCTCTGTTGACTTTCAAATTTGAAGGTAAAATTTTGCATTTAGTCATATCCATTTAACCAAGAGGACTCTTTGGTCCAGGTAAATTATATGATTCATTAACTATAATGATTGACTAATGAGTGCTAGAATGAACATTTTAGCCAGGTCATTCATACTAAATGCTGTCAAACCAAACTCAAGAGTCCTATAATTTAGCTATAGACATAAATGTACTTAGACTGCTGAAGACAATCCCCCTCCAATGCTTTGTATATAGAGAGAATGAAATGACTCCGTGATGGTTGACATATTGAAAACAAACCTAATGGAAATTGAGTAGTTTTCAGGTAGTTTAGACACTGTATAAAATATTGGAATAGATTAATAATAAATTTTATGAACCAAATCCAATTTTTTTCCTTCTTTTTACTGGTTACCATGAATGGGGTCCATCTGAGTACCTTCATTGTCAATATAAAATTGTTGGGCTGGAAATATGATGTCACAGTTTCCTCTACCAACCTCAAATTTTTGATGAATATTTTTTAAGGTATTTTATAAAAATATTTTTTTTATATATATTCATATATACATATGTACATATATATATACACACATACATACATAATATAGATAATTCCTATAAGAAGGCTTTGCTAAATAGGGCATCGGAACACAATTTCTAAAAACAGGTGTCTTTAGTAAATTTTGATGGTTCCATCCGCAATGAGCATTCTGAAAAAATGGCACCTCGCTCAAAACTTTCTCCCACCAGCAGTGAGTGCTGAAGATCTGCTATAGCATCAGCTTGGAAACCTTCCTTTTTCAGCACACATACATACATAGTCTCATGCTTTCATTAATTTCTACAGAGACATACAGTGGAGTAATAGTGATATTAAGAATTAAGGGACATACATGTATTACTCAAATTCTCTTCTACTTTCTCTTAAAGTATAACATGATTCTGATATTTGAGTTAATTTATAACATGACTGAATATGAATGGAATGTTCACTCTCTTTGGAATCTCCGTGTATTGAGTGCATACGTGTATGTCAAGCTCTTTAGTGAGCATGCTAGACAACTAATCTAAATTGATTTCCACAACAATTTTTGGCAGAAGTGCTCTCATCTCTAACATACTTCTGCAAAGACTTAAGGTCAGAAAGATCCCAGCATGTACCTTAATCCACATGTCTAGAAGGGTGGTTTTGAATATATGTTTGATAATTCCATGCTACAGTGTTGTTGTATTTTAATAGAGTTTCATGCAAACCAAGGTTTAACTTTAGATTTTTGGACAGCGTGATTTGCTCACTTACTTCCAAATTCCCACTCAGCCTTGTTTCATTGATTTATTGTCACTGCTGTTTTATATCCTGTCTGTATTCCTTCCTTTTGATGAAAATTACCCATGGAGACACAACACATTCAAATTTCAGACTCTCATAATATTAGCCATAATTTTTACTTTCACATTGAAGATTGCACGATAATCTTGCCAACAGTTATCAAATAATTTCTCCAGCCTTATTTTGTAAACACTATACACTTGTTGTTTACCCAATATCAATAGAGAATGTTCTATAACTTACCATCAGAGACCTGTGTGTTTTAAATATTGAAGTATTCTGTAGAAACTAAGGCTAGAAGTTTTGATAATTTTAGTATTCTTGGAAATAACCAAGCCATCAAAGGTTTTGGAATGTTAAATGTTGCAAGATTATTGGGCCTCCTTTAAAAAACTATTCATCAGTAAAGCATCTCAAATAGAGATTTCTTTATTTGGAATTGGAATTTTCAATATTTACATGAGAAAGGCAAAACATTTGTGTGCAGTATTTGGTTTGATCTTTCACTCTGGACTTGTGCATTAGCTTTTTGATTTCTAGACAAGTATTTACAACCTCTGTGCTATTGAAAGTAGTTATTTTGACATTCGTTCCTTTAATTTCTCAAGCAGCAATTACGCAGAATCTCTAGCTTAGTCTTCGGTAGTAATGAATTTGATCTTGTAAGTTAGGAGGATTAAAGTCGTTCATTTGAATTTTACACGCAAGGGAGCCCCTGTTAGCTTCTCTTGACAAACATCAAAAAAGGGCAGTCTCAAGTCAAATGTCACGGTCTTTCCATATAAATAGCAATCGCAGAAAAGCTGCTGATTCTGCCTATAAAAAGTAAAATCCCAAGGTGATTAATATTTCTGATGGAAAATCGTTGCTTCCCTATTGGACTTATGGATAGTGACACATGTTTATAATAAATTTGAAGGTCTCTTTACATTTTTTAGGGGAAAATCCATGCTTCTTTTTGATTTCACCTGTTTCAAGGTATATTTAAAAAGTTATCTATATGAATTGTGCAGGCAAAATTATAGACATCGAATACTTCTGTCTACACCAAACCATTAAAGATATTAATTTGTTTAAGTTTATATTCAATTGCTTCCAAAACAATGGATGGCTTACACTGAACCTGACAGTTGAATATGTTTCCTTCACATTTTATTTATAATCCAACCAATGATGGGTCAATGTCAAATAGCTTTTAAATATAAAATACAGATTGGAGGGAACAAAAAGATATAATCTTTATATATAAGATAAGATATATATGATATTATATATAAGATATATAATATAATATATAAAGATATATTATATATTTTTATATAGATATATAATATATGATATATCATATATATAAGACATATAATAATATATCTTTTCACCTAATTCATACTGAAGTACATCATGCATTCTGAAGCAAAGTCCACAGAAACTCAAAGATAACAAGAGTTTAAATAAAAGAGTCTTAAATAAAAGAATGTACTAGATAAGGCCCACGGCCACTGGCTAAAGGAAGCAAAGGAAGATAAAGTTATTTAACAGGAAGCTCTAGCTTAAAGAAGGAAGACTGACTTAAGAGCCAGAGCTTCCTACTAAGACAGAATTCATAAAATACACATTTGAGCGTTAAAGATATCATTAATATTTTTGAAGTTGTATTTAAAGAATGTAATTTTTAAATACTATATTCTAAAAAAAAAATCTCAATAGTGGCGTGAATTAAAATAAAATCTTAAGGTTTTCCCCCACCCAGCTGAATGAATGGATCCCTGAAAATGAGGAGGGAGGTCAGACCTGCTTCATCATGCCCCTCCCTGCTTGGAGACGTCCTTCGTGACTCACTGGCAGGTCGAAGGTTGTGTTAATCACACCTGCAGGTCCTCAATTTACGCAACAAATACATGGCCCTTATTGTTCATAAAACCAATGAGTCCAACCTAGGAAGGCTTCTGTGTTGCTAACTGGTGTCTCATGAGAGGATAATAAGGTTCTATTTTATTTTTTCTCTCTCTTTCTCTCTCTCTCTCTTTTTTTTTTTTTTTTTGGTCTTTTGCTATTTAAATTTCAGTCATAACAGCAGAGCTTGTGACCTAAATAATACTGAAACTTCACCCCTTTCTTAGGAAATTGTTTTGAGTCATTGAATAAAAACACAGCTCTACAAACAGTAGAAGAGCAAGAGCAGTTAGTTGCACCTGTTCTAGGGTTGCTATGACAAAGTACCATATACTGATAGCTTATGCAAGAGAAATGTAATCCCTCACAGTTCTAGAGGCTAAGAAGTCCAAGATCAAGGTTCAGCCTCGTTCTGTTTCTGGGGAAGGGTCTTTTCCTTGCTTTCAGACGTCCGGCTTTGAAACCGCATTTACAAATTGATAGACGGGTGCGAGGTGAGGACCTAGCTAAAAATAAGGCACAGGCCTAGCTAAAAATAATGATAATAACTAGCCACTATCTCCCCGTTGGCTTCTCTGCAATTGCCACTCTGGAGCCACACACCTGGTGGTCATAAAGATTCTTAGCTTTCTCCATAGATAACATCACCAGATGTACATTGCACTTTAATTTGTTTATCGTGTAGCTATCAATCAGTTTAACCCTCTTTTCATTCACCAGGTTAGTTGTCTTATTTTTTTTAATATATCATAAAATAAGTGTTAGGCACCAGCACATTCCATTGCCAAACGCTTTAGCATGCACCTCATTGATATCTGTCTCTGGTTCTTTTTGTTTTATAACAGGTAAAATGTGCATACCTAAGTGAAATGCACAGGGCTGAGCACACCTGCCCGTAAGTCTAACTTACGTCTACATAACATTAAGTCTACACCCTAAGTGTAACTTATACGTCTATGAAGATGTGGAGCTCACTCAGCTACTTCACACAATTCTGCAATTTCCGGTCAATTCCCGCCCCCACCTAGCTAGCAAGAGCATTCTGATTTTTTTCACCAGAGATTTGTTTTGCTTTTATCTCAGATTTCATATGAATAAATACTTAACAGTTTCCATTCTGTGGGGGCTAGCTTCTTTCTTTCAATATTTTTTAAAAGATTCATCAGTGTTATTGTATATATATCAGTAGTCCATATTTTTCTTACTAAGTAGCAGTCCACTGTATAAATATGCTATAGGTTTTCATTCCTTATAAAATCTGGACTGCTTCTAGTACTGGGCTATTATGAATTGATCTTCTATAAGCATTCTTGCATGAATATCTTACAAATGTATTTTAATTTTTCTTGGGTAAATATTTAGGTATAGTTCTGATAGGTCTTAGGGTGTGTTTGTAGATTTATAGGAAACAGCCAATTTCTGTCATTAAATGGGAAGATTATTTTGCACCTTGTGTATCTACATAAGTTTCTTTTATTATGCACTCAGAGTCATTTCCAGTTAAACATTGCACTATCTTTCATTAGATTTTTAGTGTCCATAATCCTCTGATTCTTTTACTAGGAAATTCACTGTGACAACCTGATGGTCACTTCACAACCTGGACATATTTTAATTAACTTTCAGTTTGTTTACAGTCTTCCAGCCAGTTTTATTTCATGTGACATAATTTTATATCCAAGCCAGCGAATGCTTTTTACATCAGGGGACATATCAAGTTCACTTTGTTTTTTTTTTTTTTTTTTTTTTTTTGAGACAGAGTCTCACTCTCTTGCCTGGGGTGAGTGCCGTGGCATCAGCCTAGCTCACAGCAACCTCAAACTCCTGGGCTCCAGCAATCCTACTGTCTCAGCCTCCCAAGTAGCTGG
>CAUYSK010047089.1:0-26695 GCA_963575035.1 Avahi laniger | reverse complement strand
GATTTCTATTTTTAGCTCTCTGAGGTATCTCCAAATTCTTTTCCACAGAGGTTGCACTAATTTGCAGTCCCACCAGCAGTGTAAGAGTGTTCCTGTCTCTCCACATCCTCGCCAACATTTGTTGTTTTGTGAGCTATTAAGGTTCTTTAAAACCTGACTCCAACTTATCTTTCATCACCTGTTAAATCATGCCAAAAATTCTACTCTAATTTTGCATACAGGCTGCTATTTCCTCTTCTTATCCTTACTCAGTGCACTCATCCTTTATCTTTATCTTTTGAAAAATCTACTTATCTTTAAAGGTTCCCATTAAATAGCACTTTGTTCTGGATCCTCCTGTAATACATTTAATTTTGTTATATGGCTTATCACTTTTTGTCAGTAATTATATTTAGTTTTGCATGGCACTTTGCTGAGAAGAATTAAGTTATAGTGCTCACATCTGAAACTTTATAAAGGGCTGCTTTTTGTGTCTCCATATGCTTCCTCCCACCTTCTCAAATGAAGCACACGTCTTTGTCCTGAGAGAATAAAGCCACATATGCACTTATACAAATGCATTCTTTTAATCGTTTCATCTTTCTACGCTGTTAACTGGAGATAAAAATAAAAGATAACATGGACATATTTACCAAACAACATCCCCTTTTTGCTTCAATTACTCAAAAGACATGGCGATTTTCTGACAACTTCAAATATGAATTTGTAAGTGGTGATGATAACAAAATGATTCTCCTAATATTGACTAATATGGCACATTCATAACATAGAGAATGCAAATTGTCATCCCCTAAACAAAAAGTTAAAGTAATAATAATGATTATAATGAATAATATTGTTTAGATATTTTTCCTGAAGAAAGTGACAGAAAACCTAATCCAAACTCATTTTAAGTAAAAAAGGATAAATAAGTAAAGGAATTTGTAAGAAATACATTGGCTCAAAAATTGAAAAGTAAAAAGAGACAGGTCTAGCCTCAGACATAGCTTCATTCAGGCCTCAAATGACATCATCAGTTGTCATCTTTTACTCTTCATTCTTCAGTTGGCTTTACTTTTAGACTTCACGTAGCAACTTTTGTTAGCTTAACACAGCAAATGTCTTTTGAATGTCTATAATACAGTGGGTACTATTCAAGATATTGGTGTAGGACAGAGAACGAAACAGAGGAAATGCCTTTTCTCCTGAAGCTTACGTTCTATCTGGGGTGTGGGTGTGTGTCTGTCCCGTGATGAGAAGAAAAATAATTCAGGGTAAGGGGTAGGATGTGATGAATGTTGATAAGGTATTTTTTGGTAGGGTTGCAAGGGAAGATCATCAAGGAAAAAAAATTCTGGTAAGAAGGTGTATTTGAGTTGAGGCTGGAATGCAGTCAAGAAAGGAGCCATGGGAATGTCTCTAGGAAGGGGCTCCAAGCAGAAGGAAACCATGGAAAACATTCCAAAGCCAGGGTGTGCCTGCTGAGACTGAGGGAGCCCGGACAAGCCAGTGTGGCTGGAGGAGTGACCAAGGGCAGCAGAGTGGGGAAGGGTATGCAGAGGAGTGAAGGTGACAAAATGACCGAGAACCATTCACGTCTTAAGGAGAGGGTTTGCTTCTACCCTGAATGAGACAGAAAACTGCTGAATGATGTGGCATGACTGGTAATCATTTTAAAAGAAACACTACTCTTTAGATCACGATCAAATAATTGCAAGTCTGAGGCCAGAAGTGGGGAGTGTCTTGTCCCAGAAAGTTCAAAGTAATTGCAAGAAGCCAGGCTTGCTGTCACTCAAGCCCCTGGCTCACATCATCTGTCCTTTTCTAAACTAATCGCTGGAGCGGGGAAGGGGGTAGGAAGCAGCTGCTTTGACCAGCTTCGTCCAGGTCATGATTTCCCCTTTGTATCCAGTGGTGGAAACATTGTCACCAAAAAACACAGGAAAAGTATGTAATATAAAATTACCTAAATTGATTAATAAAAGGCTGGAGATGACAGAGGAGTCAGTGAACTTGAAGGGAGGTTAATATAAATTACATGAATCAAAGAAGAGAAAAAAAGGTTGAATAAAAAATAATCAGGTCCTCAAGGATTCTGTTAGTAACTTCAGTGGATCTAAACTATGGGTCATTGCAGTTCCAAAGGACAGGGAGGGGAAAATGGGTCAGCAGAAAGGTCTTTGGAAACAGAATGGCTAAGAACTTTCAACGACAGATGTTAGGCATAAATTTACAGGTTTAAGTAGTTCACTGAAATCCAAATATAAGTGCGGGGCACATGATAGCCAAACTTATGAAAAGCAAAATAAAGAGGACATCTTGAAAATCGCCAAAGAAAAACAACACAATATCTACGGGGAGAAATCATTTGAATGCCTTTGGAATTCTTGTTAGAAGTGATCTCGGCCAGTAAAGAGTGAGAGACTTGCTTAATGCCTCAATATACAGTACAGTCTATCTTGGTAAATATAACAAGGTGCACTTAAAAAGAATGTTAATTCTGCAGTTGTTGAGTGTACTATTTTATAAATATCAATTAAGACTATATTTTTATTATTTTTCCTGATATTCTATCAACTTCAAGAAGGTTGTTAAAATCTACTGATTGTGGACTTACATATTTTCTGCTTTAATTTTATCAGTTTTCATTTCACATTTTCAGTTTTTTTTTATTAGGTAAGCCTAATTTATAATGGGTTTATTTTCTATATGAATCAATTCTTTTGTCGTTATGTAAAATGTCCTCTTTTAAATGTTGATGGAAAATAAACTGTCACCCCAAACTTCTGCTCAGAAAAATATCATTCAATAATGAAAGCAAAATATAGACAATTGCAAATAAAGAAAAACTAAGATAATTTGCCAACATCACACCCACACTACAATGGAGAAGGAGATTGTTAAGGATGAGGGAAATGATACCAGAGGGTAATCTGTATATTCAGAAATAAATGGAAACCATCAGAAATAATAAACATATAGATAAATATAAAGGATTATGTTTTCTATTTGTTTTAAAGATTAAGAGACTTAGAAATCCATTAATCTTTAATCTGTTAAGGCAAAAATTATGACATTTTCTTATGTGGTTTTTCAATGTGTATTGCTATATCACACAAGATAAAAGATGCAGTAGATAGTATACCCTTATGGCTGCAATTTTTCTAAATGTCACCTCAGGTGCTTGAATAGTAAATGATTGTGGAAAAAATAAGGAAGTATATTTTAATCCCTAGTAGAATTACTAAAAAATATAAAACATGTAGGTAAAAAGTCAAGAGATGAGAAAAACAAATTCTAAATGTTATTCAAATTCATCAAAAAAAGACAGTAAAGAAAAAACAGTACAACAAAAATAGAGAGAACAAACAGAAAATAAGTAACAAATTAGTAGATTTAAATGCAATGATCAAAAAATATATTGAATCTTAGTGAACTAAAATATTCCCATTAAACTAGAAATTATTAGAGTAGATTAATATGCAAAACACAAATATATGCTATCATAGATGCCTTTTAAATACAATCACATCAATTAGTTAAAGGTAAACAGATTAAGTAAAGATTTGCCTACTAGCAAAACCTCAAAATATATGAAACAAAAATAAAGTTAAAGAATGAGGCCACAATCATAGCAGGAGACACTAATACCCCTCTCTAAGCAGCTGAACAATTATCTAGAAAAAGATCAGTAAAAATATTGATGACTTAATTAATATTTACAGAGCATTGTACTTAACAACTGCAGAAAACATACACTTTTTAAGTGCACACTATTGTATTCATCATCACCAATATAGACTAATATATTGATCTATATTAAACAAGTCAACTCAAATTTAAAATAATTAAAATCATAGAAAATATGTTGTCTGACCACAATGAAATTAAATTAGAAATTAATAAGATTTTAGAAAATTATTTAAAATATTTGGAAATATTTAGAAATTGAACAACATATTTCTAAGAAATATTTGTATCAAGGAAGAAACTAGAAATCAGAAAACATTTTGAACTCTATTGTAACAAAAGTATAGTATATCAAAATGTATGAAATTAACTAAAATAGTGCTTAAAAGAAAATGTTGAGTTACCATCTGGAAATCCATAAATGCAATAGATAAATATAATAAACTAACTAAGTAAAACTGTTTTATCCTTCCCAAACTAAGAATAGAAGGAAACATTCTTGTGCTGATAAATAGCATAATTACTAGTTAAAGAAAAATATTCCTTCCTAAATTCCCCAATAAGACAAAGTTTCTCACTCACATCATTTTTGTTCAGCACTGTACTGAAGATCCTAACTGTTACAATAAGCCAAAGAGAAAGAAACAACATTCTGATTGGAAAAAGAGAAAAACCGTCATGTAGATTATTTACAGGGGAAACCCTAAGGAATTTACAAAACTACTTGAGCTAATAAGTGAGCATAGAATTGTAGAAGGATACAATTTTAATAAATTAAAATCAGTTATTTTATATACTAACAACAAATAACCAAAAAATGAAATAAAAATTCATTTATAAGAGTGCCAAAGACAAAATACTTGGGAACAAATTGAACAAAAGGTATGAAATATCTTTTCACTAAAAGTAAAAGAAAAACACTGAGATAACAAAAAAAGAAAAACTAAAATATGTAGAGATATACATTATTCATAGACTGAAAAGCTCAATATTGTTACAAGGCCAGTTCTCCAAAATAGGTTTATGGATGCACCTCAAACCTAGTCAAAATTCCTGCAAAACATTTTGTAGATGTTGCAAGTTGATTTGGAAATGTATGTGGAAATTATGAAAATGTAGATTAATCATAGCAAATTTCAAAAAGAACAGCAATGTTGCAGGGCTTACACTATCTGGTTTCAAAATTACTTTAAGGCTACAGTAATTAGGGCAATTTGGTATTAAAGTTAAGGTAGACAAACACATGAAAGGAAGAGAATACAGTACAGAAATAAATCCACACATATATAGTCAATTGATTTTGCTAAAGGTGTCAAGGCACTTTAGTGAATAAATAAAAGTTATTTTAACAAATGGTAATGGAACAACTGCATACAGATGAGGAAAAAAAAATTTAATGATGACTGCACTCACACCCTGCACAAAAACAAACTCAAAATAGATTTAATCCTTAACGGAAAGGACTAAATAGCTAAAAGACTTGATAGCTAAAACTATCAAGCTTCTAGATGAAAACATAGAATGTACTTGCAACCTTAAAGTAATTATTTCTTAGCTAGGACATAAAAAGCATGAATAATAAAAGAATTTCTAAATTTGACTTAATGGGAATATTTTTTGAAAGGTACCATAAAGAAAATAAATAGGCAAACTACAGCATGTGAGAAAATATTCCTAATACACCAATATGAAACAAACCATATCTAGAAAATACAAAAAACTCCTACAACTGATCAATAAGAAGACATACAGCCCAATTAAAAAGTAAGCAAAAGAGTTAATAGACACAGAAGAAAGTTTGCATATGCCTATAAAAAATAAAATATCATTATTCATTAGAAAAATGCAAATTAAACCATATTTATATTCATTGAAATTTCAAAAATTATAAAATCTTACAAAACTAAGCATTGATCAGAACATAGAACAACTGGAAGTTTTGTACATTGCCAGTAAAGTATAAAATAATACTGCTATTTTAGAAAGGTCTTTGGAAGTTCTTTGCACAACTAAACATGCACTAACCCTATTGCCCAGAAATTTCACTCACAGGTATTTATCCAAGAACAGTGAAAGCATATGTCCACCAAAATACTTGCTCAAAAGTATTTCTGACAGCTTTAGGTAATAGTCAAAAACTGGAATCAATGTGTGTTGATCAATAAAAAAAAAATCGGATAAATAATGATATATTCTTCTAACATATTTGTATTTCTAATAAAAAATAGAATAAATATTATATATAAATCTCAAAACTATTATACTGAACAAAAGAAGCCTGACTAAAGAATACAAGCTTTATAATTTCATTTATATGAAGTACATACTATATGGTTTCCTTAAATAAAGAATAGGCACTTTATCCTATGTGTAGCATGCGAATATTTTCTCCCATACTGTAGGTTGTCTGTTTGCTCTCATGATAGTTTCCTTGGCCGTGCAGAAGGTTGGAATTCCTTCTTGAAAACTGAGAGACTAATTCTAATGCCTGCTATGCTACGGCTTATAGTATCACTTTGGGCAATTCTCTTAACCTTTCTGATCTTCACAATCTATGTTTGTAACATGAAGTGGATAAAGTCTTTTGGCATTTTCTAACCACATAATTCTTATTTTTTAAAATTACCTATGCATTTTTTATTCAAATATATTGACTATTACTCTAATATGCATTGTGTTAGGCATAGTACCAAAAAAGGCCCATCTAATGGGATCTGTTGTTAGTGAACCGTGCTGATACACCATAAAGAGACAGAGAGAGAGAAAGAGAGATGGAAGTAGCCTTAATTTACTCTCAACTATGGGATTATTGCAATCTTACATTGTATCTGGATGCAAATTAGAGAGCCCTGATTTGGCTAATTGGGACAGGAAAAGGTGAGGGCAACAGAGTTGTTGATTTGTTTTTTTCTTCGGTCACCAACACCTGTATTTTATTTTTTAAAAGTTGAATTTTTGATGATGAAAATGAGTACTTTTTCTCTATATGAGGTAGGTTTTTTTGTTTTGTTGTTTCAAGAGACGGGGTCTCACTCTGTCATCTAAGCTGGAATGCAGTGGCATGATCAAAGCTCATTGCAGCCTTGAATGGAGATCCTTCTGCCTTGACCTCCCAAAGTGCTAGGATTACAGGACTGAGCCCTGCACCCAGCCCATAGTCAATATTTTCTTCCTTGTCTGCCTGCCTGGTAATTTTTCTTTGGGTGCCAGACATTTTGAATTTTACATTGTTGAGCTTTGGATTTTTTTGTGTTTCTTTAAACATTTTTTTACTTTGTTCTGTCATAGAGTTAAGTTATTTGAAATTAGTTTGATATTTAAAAGTTTATTTTAATTTTTTTAGAGACAGGTCTTGCTCTATCGCCTAAGCTGGAGTGCAGTGGTGCAGTCATAGCTCACTGCAACCTTAAACTCCTGGGCTCAAGTGATCTTGCTGCCTCAGCCTGCCAAAGTGCTGGGATTATAGGCGTGAGCCACCATGCCCAACCAGAGTAGCTTTTAGCTTAACATTAATATCTCTCTGCTACTGAGGCAGTACCCTTCTAAGAATTCCATCCAACAACCCAGACATTCTAAGGTCTGTCTTTTTGCTTGTAGGAACATGAACTGTGTTCAGTTCGGTGTGACTTCTGGGAATTGTTTGGCCTAACGCTTTCCCCTGTTTCTTTACCCAACTTTGGGATTTAGTTGCTTGTCATATACACCTGGTCTCACCTATAGACATTAGGGGAGCCTTCTTATCTTTGGAGTTCCGTCTTTGTCAGCTCTCTCCTCTTTGGTATTTACCCTGTGCATTGTAACCTTGTGAACTCCAATCTTTGACTCTTCAATTCAGCAAGATCATCAAGTTCTGTTTGGTTTCTCTCTTTCTGTACTGTTCCTGGAAGATGCCTCCGGACAGTAAGATGGGAAGTCTTAGAGCTCACCTCATCTGTGTCTCTCACCATTCACAGTCCTGCATTGCCTGTTGTTCCTTGTCTGATGATTTGTTGTGCCATATATTTTGTCAGTTTTTCTAGTTGTTTACAGCATTAAGGTAATTTCTGTAGTGCTTAATCTTTCCTGTGTGGAAGTGGAAGTCCTCACAATATTTTCTTTTAATTAAATTTTGGTGTTGTCATTAATATGGTCAGAGTCAACAATTTGTGCTGGATATTACATATTCCTGTGCAGAAGCAGATATGTTGGTAGATAGAATTTTGATTAGCATAGTTTTGATCAAGTTATAAAATTGGTTATTAGAATATATGTTTTTCTGTTGTAATAGATATTCAGATTACTTTTTATTAATACTACCTGCAAGTATTTGTAGTGCTTTGGTCTTAGAGATTTTAAATTGAAGTGGTAGTTGATTATTAAATTCTTGGTATCTGGGGTATCTGTCAGACTGTCCTATTCTGATTATTATTCTTCTCCTCAAGGCAGAACCACTAGCTGCTTCATAAAACTTCCAACTTTTAAATATTTCTCAGTCCTAGAGTTGCACTTTATGCTTTCTTTATGTAGAAACAGTGTACCCACACACATACACAAACTCCTTTTTCACTTTTTATTCAGCAGAAAACATGACTGTCTTCTGATCTTCACTACATCCACCCCGAAAAAGGCACATAAGACTGTTTTAACTAACTCACTTTTTGGTTAATTGTCAATTGTAGTACAGGTTGACTATCCCTAATCTGAAAATCCAGAATCCCAAAAGCTCTAAATTTAAAACTTTTTGTGCACTAACATGCTCAAAGGAAGTGTTCCTTGGACCATTTTGGATTTCAGATTTTTCAGATTAGGGATGCTCAACTGATAATATAATGCAAATATTTCAAAATTTGAAAAAATCCAAAATCTGTAACACTTTTGGGCCCAAGCATTTCAGTTAAAGGACACTCACTTGCAGTGATATTGCATATTCATTGCATATGACATTGCATAGCTTATCAACATGTCATTTTTGCTGTCTTAGCCCTACCCTGTGAGCTTGAGCCTCTTGTAACAACTTCCATCCACACTGGCTCCCAATTTACAATTCTTTTTCCCTACAAACCCCTGCATTCTTTCTAGGGGTATTTAAAAAGCCCATATGTGGGAGATAACACACTGTAGTATAAGAAGATAAACTTAATCTGCCTCATTCAGGTTATTTCATATTTTCAAGACTGGAGAGTCAGACGCCTTGGTTTTAGAAAGTGTATCATCTTTTCATGATGTTTAGTTTGTTTTTTTAACTTTCTATTATTTACAAATTCTTGCAGAAGTATGGAAATAAACAATATTCTTTCTGATTGTTACCTTTCAAAAGATAGTTTTTGTTTAGCAACATTATTAATTTATGCCAACAATTTTTTTCTGTGATCAGGATAATCACAGGTGTCAAGTAGGGTCTAGAAATACCATTTCTTTGTTAATAACTCTTCTTATTAAGTCAATAAAAATACAAATACTATTTGTATTAAACTTTAATTGTTTTATGGTAATTGATCTATCTGAACTTATCTTTAAGTGAAAGAAAAGTCATATCCCTAAGTAAAAAGATGGCTTGTATTCAGTTCCTGTGCTATTCAGCTATCAATGTCGGCTAATAGTGAACCTTAAGCAAGGCTGGTAATCTCTTATAGAAGTTAAGGAACTGTGCGACAAACTTTGCAACATTCGAGCTGCATTTCCATATCATCCAAAGAATATTCATTTTGATACTTTCTCATTTCATAATACATAACCTCGTCTACTTTTGTGCACAAACTCTCTCTCTGTATGTGTGTGTAACACATTGTTACATACGTGTGTTTATATGTATATGTATGTATATTTACGTGTGTGTGGGAGAAGGTACTTTTGAAATGTTAGCCGAAATATATACTTAAGCGAACTGTGCACATCTTTTTTACTGAAAGCAAACTCATCAAATACATTGATTAAAGGAACCAAAATTTATCAAGGTCTTGCTGTGTGCGAGGCGTCATAGTAAGTTCTAGGTGTATGTATTTTAGTAAGATTTTTGCTCCTCTGCATGGGAGATGCTTTTATCTTAAAAGGGGAGACAAACAAACCAATAATTACAACATATTATATTACAGAATTATGTACAAGATGATTGGGAGTACAGGAGAGGGAGATCCAAATTAGTTTCAGTGGTCAAGAAAGTTTCCTGGAAGAGATATTCCTTATGTAAAGAAGAGTAGAAGGCATTTTAGGTAGAGAATACAGCATATGCTTAAACGACAGAGGTCTGAACTACACTGACTTGCCCAAGGAACTGTAGGTAATTCGGTCTGGCCAGAGTGAAAGTACTATCTGATGTTTGGTTTGCTATGAGCAGTAATTGCTTTGTGATTATGAGGGAGAATATTCTAGATCTTAGAAGATATATGCTGATATATTTAGAGGTGAAGTGCTATAATTTCTGCAACTAATTCTCAATGATAAAGAAAGAGCTACTAGAGAAATATCACTTCTCTGACCAGATGAAATCAGGCTTCACCCATATTTTAATTTATTACAATGAAACTTACACATAAGAAAAGTTACAGAGAGTCATAATCTTTTGAAATTGAGTTTTGGCAAAGTTTGATTTTTCAAACAGGATTTTCTATGTTATAAGACTATTTTATTGAGGATATTATCTTTCTTTTATTATTCACCTTTCATGTCTTCTACTTTTGCAGTCCTGTGTCATCTCAAATTACTATGGAGCAGAGATTGGAATTCAGCTGTTGAGGCTGCTCTCTATTCAGGGAAAAATAGCTTTGTGTTTCACTTACAAGCTGATCTGTAATTGCTTGGGTAATATGATAATGGATTCTAATAACGAAACTTTTTTAAGGGTTTTTTTCCTGTACAGTACATTTTGTTCTTCCTAGTATCTGCTTTTCCTTTTAGCAAAATTAACACATCAAAAGGATGATAGATTATCTGATGAACATAATGTTCATTTAAAAAGTCAGGTAAACTGAACAATTTTAGGAAAATGTACAAAAGTCAGGTAAATGAACAATTTTAGGAAAAAAATTTCTCCTTGGACGCTTCAAAAGAAAGCTAATTTCTGTCTCCTACTTTCCTACCCACCACTTTCTTTTCTTACACGTATTTATTTTTACAAGCACGGGAGTTTTTAATGGACATTCACTTCTCTTATCTTAGTTCTTCCTGCTTGCTTCTCTTGTTCATTTTCATGTGTTTATTTTTCTAACATGTATTAATCAAAGTGCTGGAGCTATCTGGTTGAGGCTGACATTGGATCCATTTCAAGCCAGCCCTCCTGGCCCTTCATTTTGGCTTCCAGGGCTGTGTTCTCCAAGACCACCCCTCTCTACCACCACCACCACCAATAGGGATGGACTTGAAGTTCCCAGGATGTCTGTCAGTGTCCCCTTGGCAGCTCCTGGCTAATAGCCAGTGTGAGATCACAGAAGTTTAATGGTGAATTCCTATCTGTCATGAACTGGAAGGGCTGTTGGGCACATGGTAGGTAAGGGCCTGATAAATGTTTGGATGAATAGAAAAATGAATGTGCAAAGGAATATAGCTCATAACTGAAGTCCTTAAGGAGTGAAACTGTTTAAGCAAGCACTTCTGTCCATAAGTCTAGCCAATTAAGTGTGCAGTTATAAGCATGCATGTGTCTCAGTGTGTTTCCATTAGATTACTGTGGCCCTCAGGTTCTCTGGTGAGTTTGGAGGCAAGCGTGGCCTGGCAGGAACTGCTGTGCTATGAGTAATCAGGAGACGTCCCAGGAAAAAAAAGGGATGTCAGAGGCATGGGGATTCCACATTTAGCTTCACTTTTAGTATAAAACAACTTCTATATCCTATCTATTTGAGGGACCAACTCTCATTAGGATTAATGCTTGAAATACAACTTTGCAAAGTCTGAACTTTCTTACATTGATTAAGAGCAAGATCATCTTTGATAAATTTTTGCATTGAATTGGCAAAGCAAAATTGTCCTCAAGTCCAGGGGTTTCACATTTTGCACATACTCTCATTCCGTTGTGGTTTAAACCAGGTTGCTGTTATATAGAGTATTTTAGCAGCCTTGATCTTGGAGACATCAAGACCATTATTCCTGTTATTGCTGATTTAGTGTTACAGCTGCTTCCTCTTTATGTGATTTAATTTGAAGTTTCAGCCCACCAGGGGGCTATTGGTCCCCACCTATGCAGCTTTAAGAGCTGGCTGCTGTTTTGTGCTTGGATGTTATTTCCATTCCTATTCATAGTGATTTTTCCCCTTCTATATTCATCTAGCAACAGCAAGGCACTGTTCCAGGAACTCGCTTTCTCTACATAAGGCATAACATGGAACCATTTGGATGGAAAAATTATAAATTAAAATTATTCTGTTCATTTTAAAATATTCATATTGTGTTGCTCAAATGCCAGTAACTGGAAAATCATGGATAATGTCCTGTTTTTATAACCTCTTTCAGAATGTTTTAAAATCTGTTTATGTTGTTACTTAGCCATCTCTTTTCCTGGAGTGAATTTTGTGATAAAAATTTTTTTTTTTTTAAAGTTGTATGAATCCAGTGTCTGATGGCATATATAATATTAAAGATGATACCACTAGTTACAATTCATTTTTAAAATAGAAAAGTATTTATTCCATGTATAGAGAATATTTATAAAATTATAAAACTATAAAGATAGCCTGTGGACATGCCAGACTATTTCTTTGGAGGATAAAGCTTTTTATTAAATGATTAAAACTAAGCAAAGGTTTATTATTTCTGGAACTAGGTATTTAATTTAAACTAAGAAAACCCAAATATTCATAAAACTACTGATTTCAAATACTAAAAACATCTCTAATTTTTTTAATAGAGCTGTGTTTTGATGTCTTCTGTTCTCAGTGCTAAGTTATTGATTCTTTAATTTTGGAAAACTAAAATTTTATTTCCATTCTTGTATTTTCCATGTTGCGTGGGTGTGGGTGAGGATGTGCATGTCTCAGAAAGATAGACAGGCGGGAAAAGTGAAAATGTTTTTATGTGGTTTAAATAGTTTTTCATTAAAGTAAATATATCTTTATTCTAAAGGAAAGAATAGTGATTGGAGATCTTAGCTTTGTGCTGTGTATTTTTCCACCTCTGTGGAAAGAGAAAGAATATCTTTATTTTTTGCTTTTCTATTCTGTAAGTTTTAAGTCCGCATTCACATAAAAGCCACGTTTTATTTGTTGTCTCTCTTGGCTAGGAATATTTGAATGTATTTTTGAAACTCTTCTGTCAACTAAAGACAATTTAAAGTTATTTTAAGACACTTTCTAGAAACTTACGCTTTGGTTCAGGCTAAAGTCTTTGTTTGTGTGGCTGTGTATGTGTGGAGGTTCTTCAGAAGCAACAAATCACTTGAGCATGAACAAATTTCACAGGCTCATTTCGTTGTTTTAGCCCTGTGAATCATTTGGCCTTTTAAAATAGGCTAATCTTTTCATTGAATATGGGTTCAGAAAAGTTCTGTGTGCCATGAAACCCTGGATGGTTCTTGCTAACTCTGCTTTGTTTGTTTTAAATAACACAGGGTGATCCAAAAGTGTTTCCTCTCTATTTTTGAAGGGATATTATTGCAGACTATAATATTTGAAGTCGGGATTCTTTATAATAACAATAACAACACACACATACACACACACACACACATATATATGTTTTCCTAAAGTCTGATTTATGAAAAATAGGATGCAAGCTGTCAGTAAACAAGTTTTCCAACACAAACACTTAGTGTATGCAGCAACCGACTTTTTTAAACATAGCAATAAAACGAACGCTGTTTTTAATTGGATAAAGAAGATAGATTAGAATAGTTACAACAGGAAAAATGGGTACCTTATAATTAATAATATGTGAGTTAAACCTTAACTCTACTTGACATTTTTCCTTGGGTTGGCGACACACTGATTAGCGAGCTAACTGCTGGTAGTCTCTAATCTGTGGAGTGACTGTTTCAGTTCCAGGGCTTATGGTGTTCAATAATATAGGTATTCTCTGAGGTGGGAATGAAGCTTTAGTCTTGATCAAAGTGCTTTGGAGGAAGCACAGTTGAACTGATTGGCTGTGAATGTTAATCACTTCATAGGATGCACTGGTAATTTACAGCATTGTTGTAACTCTCTGGTGTTCATAAAATGAACTTAATAACCCACTGCCACCATGGGATAAGCTGCCTTTTCTCTGCAATTGAATACCCAGACTGCTTGAATAATAGGGTTGAGAAATACTGCATTAAAAAGAGTGAGCAGCTGTGTGATGAAGGAAACAACTCTGCAACAGATTTGTTAATTATCTCCTTTGATTCACAGAGGGTGTTTGTGAGATATGGTTGACCAGTGAAGACACAGGGGCTTACGGCAGAGATAATGGCACCAATCTCCCCACACTCCTGTGGAAATTGGTTGAAGTGATTCCTGAGGGAGCAATGCTGAGGCTTGGCATGACAAATCCGCCCTATATTTTAGAGCATCTGGAGGTAAGCAAAAGCACCCCATTTGCATGCTGACACAGACACTAACCAATCCAGACAGTGTGGCAGCCTCAGTGTCACTGCATGAGCTTCGTTCAGAACCACTTTCTCATTTTTTTGCAGTCCTGCATTACCAAGAATGAATTGAGACTTTCAAATCCCCTTCTTTGGCAGTCAACACTTCTTGTTTTTGCTTCCTCAACGTTAATTAACATTGCCCAGATTTTTCAGTACTTGCTGCTTGGTCATGGTTCTCTGTTTCTTCCTCGTAGCCCTTCAGTTTTCCAACACATAGATTTGCTTCTGTTCCTCCATTTTGAACTTTTGTCTAATTCAGAACTGCTAATGTGTTGCATTAATTTTGCAACCATAGTCAGTGTTGCAGGTTTTTGTACTGCTTTTATACTACTTGTTATACTACTTTTAGCCATGTGAGTAAGGATACTGGGCCCTAAGTTTGAAGATGAGTCTTCAGTTTCATGCCTTCCTCTGGAGATACTTAGGGGTGAAATGGAATCAAAGGGACATAGAGCTTGGTATTCTTCCGCTGGATTTGTGCATAATTTACTATGGCACCTGTATTCCCATTGCATTGCTGATTCCCAAATAAATCATTTTCTTTTAGAGAGTCTCACTCTTTGTTATTTAGGTGGACATAAATAATGGTGATGATCACTGCGAACAAAAAAGAAGGTGATTCTAAGATCCCTGGTTTCACATTTATCCCTTCCGTGCTTCAGGATGATTACCCTTAAGTAGCTAACTGGCAAACTAGAAAAATGGGCGTGTGTCCAGGTAACTGGATGACACCTGATTTATTGTGGCACCTGATGACAAATGCCACAATAAATATGAGCAAAGACTCTTATTTGAGAAATAAAATAATTACCTACACCTGTAATTATGGACATGGAACCTGATAAGTGCTGTGGGAAAGTCACTTTTCTTTTTAACCAGGTGTGTTTTTTGCCATATGTTTATGCAAAAAAATAGCATTCCAAAAAGATATAAGCAAGTACGGTTGCTGAAATTTAATGCATAAATGCTAGTGAATATCTAAACATTTAAAAGATTGTTTCTGTTGATTTGATTTTAGGACTATACTTGTTGAGATTTTTATAGAACAGCCTCCTTAATATCAACAATGTGTTTTAGAAATTCTGAAAACAGAGTTAATAATCTGACTGTAATTTAGCAATTTCAATTTTGTTGTTTACATTTTCCTAGCTAGATCTTTGTAGTAAGGGCATATGATTTATATGTGAAATTTGGTACTTTAGACAATGTGAGATGATTATGATTTGCTATTTAAAAATAAGTTGCAGGTATGTCAATTTTTACTTAACACTTTGACTCAACACTTGAAAAAGCAAGTGATTCTCTGTTAAAAAAAAAAAAAATCAAATATGCTGAGAGCTGTGGCAGTCTTGCTGTGTTTGCAGTAAATGGGAGGCATAAGCATGAAGACCGGGAGATGTGCTAGATGTGTGGTGGGTAGGAAGAGAAACAGGCCCCACCAATGTACAGTTTATTATAACGTGCCAGTTTCTCTGAATTGCAAATGATCTGATCAGGGATCCAGGGACCCTGGGACCCCTAGTAGCTAGAGTCAGGGAAGTTCAGGTAGGGAGTAAACACAAAGGAAAAAATCAGGTATTGGCTCAGAGGTGACTAACCAAATACTTCTTGGAATGAATTTAGCATTTTAATTGATTGCAAGATTACAGCAGGTGATATGGCATTTATAGCAGGTCCTAGTGCTCAGCACCTGACTAGACAGAGTCATTGACCTCCGAGTAGATACTCTGGAAGAGCTTCTACCAATCAACAGAAGATGCGAAATACAACTTTATACTTTACCTGGAAAACACCAGATGTTTAGTTCATAGATCATAGTTGGAGTGATAACAAGTTCTGATTGTCACAACATGTTCTTTAAAATCTTGCTTCAAAATATGTGTAATATTTGCCTTCCCTGCTATATTGTCGTCTTGAGGCAATGACCTTGTCATATCCATCTCTGGATTGATCCCACCCAATAGTGGCTCAATAAATGAGTCAATAAAAGAATAAATAAAGGAAAGGCGTCCTTCATAAAACAAATTGTAGACCACACTATAGTCTTAAACTTTGAATTCTTAACACTATGGCCAGAAGAGGCAGCAAAAGATGACATATTAAATGAGCTTCAAGGGTAGGTTTGCCCTCAGAGAAAGCCACCCACTCCTGTGTACTCCGTAAGCAGGGTATGATCCAGGCTGTTGTACCACACCAAGGGAGAAAAGCCATCCAAAGGAAATAGAACAAAAGGAAATAAACAAACAAAGGTATGCAAGAATCGAAAATCCACAGCATCTGGAAGGAAGAGCTTTAAACTTTTCCCTGGTCACTTTGACAAGGCCTTCACACCTTGGTGTTTCTTCCCATCCTCCTCTGGGTGGCAGAGCCCAGAGCTTGCCGTGTTACACAAACACATCCTTATGTGACAGAAAAGGTGACTGAACCCCAGAAAGCGTACGTGGCTTCCCAGTGTCAGAAAGGGCGTGCGGGAGGGGCACCTAAGCCCCATGACCCTCAGTCCCGTGCCCAGCAACTCATGGTATTTTTCCATTTTCCTCTCACCGCGCTTAGCCCACTCTCCAGAAAGTACCTATCTAGAGAGTGCTGAAGAAAGTTCACCAATAAGAAAAAAAGACAGAACCCAGATGAAAGTAGATTTTAAAAAGAATTAAATAAAACCACACAGTGAATGAAGGTAGTGGTTTTTTTAAACTGTGGGGACGAAAGGAACCCACTCTTGCCCTGATGCTTTAATACCTTCAGCGTGAGGATTTCTCGAGAATGTTATTGGTAGGACTCGAGCCTTCGTGTGTTTCTGGAAGATGCTTTAATTATAGAGCACTTCACTGGGCTGGTTTCCTTCCTCTTCGTTCTGTTCACTTCACCTGACTCAGTTTTTTTTTTTTTTTAAAACACTTTACCAGCTTTTTTTTCTTTAATTGAACAATTTAAAGGGGAAAATATTTAAAGGAAAACACCAGTTTCTATCATATTATTTAAAAGTAAGCTGTAGAAAGATCTGTTGAATACATTTTATGAAGTTTCCCTAAGAGTAGAAAGGTGCATATTACACTTAACGTAGGATGCTCTTTTAAGGTTTTATGAAGAATCTGGCATTGTGTATGGTATTTTATATAGTAGATATTGAATAAATGTGTACTGAATAAAGGAAGGAAGGGTGAACTTTTATCACTAACAGACAGGTAGTCAAGTGTCTGTTTGGAACATCTACAAACCCATTTTTAACTTATCAGTGCCCTTAAAAAGCAATATGGGATTCATTTAAATTATGATAGAGCTGACAAAGAGATATCTCAAACATACACATAATGGAAAAACACCCTGGAATTGAAGAAACATAGCTATGAGCTTATGTAATTCTGTATTAAATTTGCATATAGTAATAGAAACAATAGATAAAACAATAAATTAAAAAAACTATTTTACTTCCTTTTAAAATCTACTGGTGTCTCTCCATTGCCTCAAGGATAAAGCTAAGCTTTTTAGCATAGCATTCAGGGTCCAGATACTTTTCCTGTTAACATCCCTGTTCTCTTGTCCGTTTTGTATCCTTATGATGCCTCCTATATATACTATATATATTTTTTTTTCTAAACAATTTATACTCTTGAAATTTTTACTTTACCTTTTTGCCATTACATACTTACCATACGACGACAGTTGGTGGTAATGTGTTAATCAGATATACTAATATTTGCTACTGCACGTCTTGGCTAATATATTGCCCTTATAGTGGCAAATAAGAGAGATTTTTCCTGTGTTTGCTTTCCTATTGATATTGCTGATGTAATAACCCTAGCATATTCCTCTTTAATAAACTGTGACCTTATAGAAAGTGAAGCACCTTAGGAATTTGATCACTGTTGAAACTACATTGCTTAGTTTTGCCCTCTTAGTGGTAGGTAGCCCACAGCTAAGGTATTAATTTAGACAGAAAATAATACATGTCAACCCAACAAGGTGTAATGAGACCAGTGACAGTGATACAGTGGCTGCTGATGAGGCACCAGAAATCACCAGTAACTTTTCCTCCAGACTGAGTACAAATAATAATAATAATAAAATCAGTACACTTTATCAAGTATTTATTAGTTTCAAAAAACCATGCTGATTGCTTTACATGTGATCTCTTTTCCTCCTTATAATAAGCTAGCTGTACAGATATTATTATCATTTTTTTCCCCATTTTTTAGAGACAAGTTGCCCCGGCTGGAGTACAGTGGCTGTTCATATGCACAATCACTGTGCACTATGGCCTTGAACTCCTGGCCTCAAGTGATGCTCCCATCTCAGCCTCCCGAGTACCTGGGCCTACATACAGTCGCACACCACCACACCTATTATCCTTATTTTGTTAATTGAGAAGCCAGGTGTTAGAAAGGTTAAATAACTGGCTAAGCCACATAGCCAGCAGCTGCTGAATTGGTTTCTAATCTAGTCTAACTCTAAAATGCTTTGTACTATACTGCATTTTCCATGAAGCCTTCCCAAGCTCTTCCCGCATGCTTTCTGTGCTTAGTAGTACCCCTGTTCAGCAGATTTCTGTCGGTATTCATCATGGTGCACCATGACTAATTACTGATGTGCAAATTCTACACAACTGTTATCTTTAGGGAGATGCTGTCTTCTTCATCTTTGCATTTCAGTGCTGTGATAACACACACACTTAATAAATGTATATTGAATGATGTGGTAGCTCAAAGTTTAACTTATTAACTGTTCCTTGGCTATATATATGCCTCATATATTGAAATATCTGCATATCTGCTGAGCATGTACTTTTGGAAGTGTTTGGGAATGGTTGGCATATATATTTCTCATAAGTTACACTTCTGTGAAGATGTATTGAATGGTGGGGGAAAATTCATGTAAAGGATACATTTTATTTATTTGCCCTGCTAAAATACCGTAGTGACAGATACTGTCTTTAGGACTATCTAGAGTAAATGAGCTCATTGTATGATTATCAAATTTGTAGATTATCTAGGCTATTAATTTCTTTCTTCTCTTTCCTGCTTCTTAGCTTTTGCTGCTTTATAAAATCTCTATTAGAGACATCAGCAGTGAATAGTCAAGGAAGAGAAATTAAAATCAGACAATTTGTCTTGGTTTTAGTTTTGTGGATTGGCTGGTAGGGAATAGAAAGTTGAAACTGCTGAGCAGTAAGGAATATGGGAAGCATCTGTGGATTTTATTGACCTAAGGTATCCTGGTCTTTCATGTGTTATGAATACTTTAGCAATTATCTGCCTTTAGGAGACGTGTATGTCTCAAAAATCATATCAGAATTTTCGTGTGTCACTTACAGCCTGCTCCAGAGAGGGCAAGATGATTAACATAGAGTGCAAGTGCTTTCGCTTAAGGACTTCATAATTATAATAAAGCAAATTACATATTTCTAAATTTATATTACTTTATAAAATATTGCTGAAAAATATTGATACTAATATTCACATTGATATTATACTACACTTTATTTGCTTGAATTAAAACGTCTAGTATTGTTCAAGATTTACATTTAATATGTTTATGTTTCATGTGATTGTAAGGTTAATTACAAATAATGATATTTTAAATATTCCATCTGTGTTTGGTTTGGAAATCTTTTAATCACTATAGCAAATTGGCTTCCTGCTACTTTTGGTTTTTGTATGTTTATTTCTAGTTAAATGACCTTATATTTTTACTTAATTATATATTTAGCCAAATAAATATATCTGGTAAAAAACAGTAGACCTGTCAAGGATTTTTGTTGCATGTTAATTTACAAACATTAATAATATGTTTGTCTTGACAGACTTTTTAAAAATGCCTCATAGTTTCAAAATAATAGCAAATTCAGTACCTGCAGTGCTTGCATTTCATCAAAGCAATACAGAATTTCCAAACTGAACTCAACAGTTCAAATGGGGTCTTTAAAATTTTTTTTTCTTAGAGTTTATACTTTCCAAAATAATAGAATAATATGTAAATATATTCTGTACTATTGCATACAAACTATTTTCTCCCTTTTGATGAATGAAAGGACATGCTAGATGATTTATTTTGAGCAAGGAAATAGAAAGGAAAAATCCTTTATTTCTGCCATCCACATAAAGCTTTTGAGACATGCCAGTATGTGGTTTGATCTGACTGTTGGCACTTCGTTTTTCCCTATTCATAATCCTCAGAGCTCTTTCATTCTTGCCCTGGCAATCGTGAATGTATTTCAAGAGGTCAGTGAGCATTCTAACTGTTCAGCTTCTCAGATGGATCTGGGTGTGAGCATCAGCAAAGCTTTAGGCAGCTCCTTCCACTAAAAAACTTGTATTTTTGCCCTTGATTGTGTCTCAGCCTTTTGGTTCCTGTGATACTCTAGTTCCCTTGTCCAGATTTCAGCCCCTAATTCCAGCCCTGCCCAAGAAGCCTAAGCTTTTCTTGAGGTAAACAACCCTTCAGAAAAATTTACTTTGCTTATTGCTTGCTACTAATGAGCCTTGGTTTGTAATGTTAAGTCTGGATGATTAAGCCTCATGATCACACACAGACTAAAGGACCCAGAAAAGAAACAAACTCATAAATAGGTAGACTTGGTTTTAGAACAGATTACTCTTTGTTGCTGCTGAACATTATGTTACGCTTATTGTCTCAAGTATGTTTTCAGGAGAAAGTGAACTATTTTGTGGGTGAATGTTTCTCATGTTGAAAATATTGGATGTTTCTATCTTCCTGAGGAACACAATGGAAAATGCCTTGTTTAAAAATCCTATTTATATGGCCATCAATTATTTATACAGAGACCTACCCTGTGGGTTTCACTGCTACTCTCAGTTCCAGTGTCTAAATTACAAGAAAACATGCATGGAAGTCTAGACCCAATGTGGGAGTATCAGTGGCCAACATTTATGATTATCCTAGTATAAAATGCTTTAATCCATGTTGTATTATAAACTTCTGAACTTCTCAGCCACTGTCATTCAATTTTCTTTCTCTTGCCATTGGCCTAAGTTATTGACTATTGCTTGCGAAATACAGTGACACATGGATTTCATTCCCAAAAGAGATAACTTTCCTGAGAGGAAAAGAACACAGGGCTAAATTGGGTGGCAAAGTGATGAGTGAAGGCCTTTATAAACTGATGTTACAGTTGAATATCCTGAGCCATGTCTGTGTTTATATCTTTTAAGAAAACTTAAAAAAACTATATATACATACACACACACACACACACACACACACACACATACATATTATTTCATTCTAACATACTTGAGAAGCCTGGGAATTTACATATTTCAATCATGGCATACATATATTCCTAATTTCATCTTTTAGTAGTCTAGTGTACATTTCAGTTTATGTAGGAGGGCATTAGGTATGTATATGGTTTAATTTGCATCTTAAAAGGCACTTCACATTGCCAGTGCCCTGAATCATTAATCTAATCAGAGTAGCTGAGAAGGCTTCTATGTCATCTGTCGAAATTAGTATAGTTCAAACTCCACAATACACCATCTGGGGGCTTTATCTTCCTCATTAATTTAGGAAGTCAGTTATGCTCAAACCATTGAGAAAAGCTACCGTTGACTTTCCTTCACAAGCAAAGAATGGCTGACACACAAGGCAATGCATGTAGTTTCCTTTACATTTTTCTTTTGGTTCTAAGATCCTTTCTGTATTGACTTCTTTGCTCTAATAGCCTATGAAAGGCTACTTTAAGCACTTGCTAATTCAGCACTTAGTAAAATGAAATCCTCATATTTTATATCAGGTAGGTAATAGAATTTTCAGGTGATTCATGGTGTAGAACAGAAATGTTGGTAATGAAGTTAATGGTTCATAGAATAGTTGAGGGACATTCTGCGTATTTGTCAGAAAGCAAACTTGATTTTCTTGGTATGTTGCTGTTTGTTTCGAATCTACTAAATTGTGTGCTTAGGTCTGATATGTGTATCTGTTCTTTTCCCCACATCTTCGTTTCCCTACCAAAGAAATAATCCACATGAATATATTAAACTTTCAAAATTTAAGTCCAAAAGTGCTTTAATGTCATTTAAAGTAAATAATGATTGTATCCTAAATTGAAAACAGAATTCTTATTATCATTATTACTCCTACTGCTAAGAACTTGCTTATCCTTTATTTTGCATGTGTTGTATCAGAACTATCAAGTAGATTATAATGGGCATAAATAATCTATGTGTAATAAATCATTTTTGGCATCAGAGGATGTTGCATGGAGCGCAGAGAAAATCATACTGATTGTTTAGAAAAATGTTGAAAGTTCTCCAGTTGTTGATTAGTTTGAAGGGAAAAAAAATCTATTTCTTTTTATAGCATATTTATTGTATGTTTTTAAAAATTGCTGTGGAACTTTTGCTACATATATAACATTGATTAGAGAAAATACTGTGGATAAATCTGTGTGTCCACATGTCCTCTTCTCATATACCAGTCATTGGATTAGGGCTCATTCTAATTCAATCTGACTTCATTTTAACTTGATTACATGCTAAGACCCTATTTCCAAGTAAGGTCACATTTAGAGCTACTGGGGTTAGGACTTGGGTACATCTTTTTAGGAAGTATAATTGAACCTATAGTAGCCTCCTTTTGTGGTAAATAGAAATTCTTTAGTGTGCCATGTTAGTTCCTTTGCTTCTTCTTTTACTATTTGGTTGTTATTTTTATAGTGGCTACCTTAGGGATTACATAATAATTAACATCATAATTTACAACAATCTGGTTTGGATAAATATCCACTTAATTGTAAAAACATAAAAACTTTGCTCCTGTGTAGTTCCCTGCCCTCCCTGCTTCTTTGTGCTGTTATTGTCGTAAGTGTTGCATCATTATACGATGTATGCTCATCAACACAAATTTATAATTAGTGCTTTATAAGTTGTCTTTTAAATCAGATAAGATAAAAATAAGAATAACAAGCAAAAACCACATTTATACTGTCTTTTCTGTTTATCTATGTGGTTAACTTGTGCTCTTTGTTTCCCCGTGTGGAGTTTCTCTCAGTGTCCTTCCATTTCAGCCTGCAGGATTCCATTTGCCATTTCTGGTAAGACGGATCCGCTAACAACAAATTCCCTCAGGTTTTGTTTTCTGGGAATGTCCTAATTTCTTCATTTTTGAGGGATAGCTTCTCCGGATATAAAATTCTTAGATTACAAGTTTATTTTTGTCTTTGTTTTTGTTTTTTCCCTTTCATCAGTTTATGTTATCCCACTGCCTTCTAGCCTGTGTGGTTTTTCTTGACAAATCAATTGTTAATCTTATTGAAGATTCGTATCCATGATAAGTTGCTTCTGTCTTGCTGCTGTCAAAATTCTCTCTTTGTCTTTGACTTTCAACAGTTTGATTATGTTTCTAGGTGTAAATTTCTTTGAGTCTATCCTACCTGGCGTTCACAGAGCTATTAGGATGTGTAGATTAATGTTCTTCTTCAAATTAGAGAGATTTCAGCCATTATTTACTGAAACATTTTTTTCTGCCTCTTTCTTTCCTCTCCTAGAAATTATGTGTATGTTGATATGCTTGATGGTATCACACAGATTTTTAAGGCTCTGTTAATTTTTATTTATTCTTTTTTTCTTTCTGTTCCCCTATCAAGTACTCTCAATTGACCTATCTTCAAGTTTGCTGATTCTTTCCTCTACTTGTTCACATCTCCTACTGAGCCCTTCTAGTAATTCTTTTATTTAGTTTTTATATGATTTATATCAGAATTTCTATCTGGTTGTTTTTATCATTTTTTTCTCATAATTGATACTCTATTTGATGAGACATTATTCTCTTGTTTTTCATTAATTTTTTTAAATTAAATTAAAATTTTTTTTCATGTCAGATGAATAACATGCCATTATAACAAGGTTTGAGGGAGACACATCTCACACAAGCATATGAAAACCCAATAATCACCTTTATGAACTGATAAAGGATCTCTATTAGTTCTTGAGACATAGTTTTCTTTAGTTCTTTGAACACATTTAAAATGCTAATTTAAAGTCTTTGTCTAGTAAGTCTAGTATCTGGGCTTTCTCAGGGATAGTTTCTATTGACTGCTTTTTTTCTTGTGTATGGGCCATATTTTCTTATTTAGGGGTTTTTGGTGTGGTTTTGGGGTAAGGGGCACATTTTGTGATATTTTTGTTGAAAACTAGACATTTCAGATAATGTGGCAGCTCTAGAAATCAGATTCTCCTCCCTCTTCAGGGTTTGTTGTTGTTTAGTGACTTTTCTGAACTACCCTTGAGCAACACGGGGGTTAGGGGCACCAACCCCCCCACTCCCTGTGTAGGCGGAAATCCATGTATAACTTTCAACTCCCCCAAAACTTAATAAAACCAATAGTTGTTCATAAGCCTTACCAATAACGTCAACAGTCAATATATTTTGTATGTTATATGTATTATATATTGTATTCTTACAATGAAGTAAGCTAGAGAAAAAATGTTATTAAGGAAATCATAACAGAGAGATAATATATTTACTATTCATTAAGTGGAAGTGTATCATCATAAAGGTCTTCATCCTTGTCTTCACATTGCATAAGCAGAGAAGGAAGAGGAAGAGGAGGTGTGTTGATCTTGCTGTCTCAGGAATGATAGGGGCAGAAGAAAATCTGTGTATAAGTGGACCTGCACCATTTAAACCCATGTTGTTTAAGCATCAGCTATAACTCTGTAAAGTCTGTACTTTGTCATGTGTGGCCAGTGAAGTCTCTACCCAGGTAGCTTAATGGTCAGCTAATGATTGGACAGAGATTTCCTTAAATGCTTGTAACCAATAAGCCTCTCAGTTTTTGCGGAAGAGTCCCATGTGCATGTTGGAGCATGCCTTTGATGCTCAGTCAGGTAGCTTACAACTCCACTTTTTTTTTTTTTTTAAGAGATAGGGTTTTACTCTGTTGCTCAGGCTGTAATGCTGCAATGTGATCACAGCTCACTACAACCTTGCACTCCTGAGCTCAAGTGATCCTCCCACATCAGCCTCCTGAGTAGCTAGGACTACACACATGCACCACCATGCCCACCTAATTTTTAAAAAATTTTTCATAGAGATGGGATTTTGCCATATTGTCTAAGCTGGTCTCAAACTCCTGGCCTGAAGCAATCCTCCTACTTCAGCCTCCCAAAGTGCTGAGATTACAGGTGTGAGCCACCAAACCTGGTCTACAATTCCACTTTTGCTTTTACTTCTTGTTTGTGCAATGTCTCATCATGTTTAGCCAGAGGTGAGAGCTTAGTGCCTTCTGAGCTACTTACTGAGCATGTACACAACCTGAACATACATACGCAGCCCTATGCATGTATGTGACCTTCTAGAGTTACAGGACTATGTCAGTGTTTTTCAAAGCCCACTATGGATATCACATTCCCTACTTTTTCTGTTTAAGCTTTTGGATTTGCTTATTGTTTGCCCCAGCTGTTATTCACAGCCTCAGGCAGCCATGATGTTAGACAATTGCAGCTGATTATTTTTGACAAATACCCTTGGGCAAAAGACTGTTCTCACTGGTAAGGGCCAGATCAGGTTAAATAAGCAAGCTGTGTGAATTGAGTCTTCCTTGGAACCACCGGACAGGTCAAAAAATGACAGTTTTCTGGGAATGATAGATTCGAGGGAGTCCCAACCCTATTGTGCCCCCTCCAGTGGCTACCAGGGTGCTGGTTTTCACTGTGATTCAGGGCTGTTGTTTTTCAAGGCTACTGTGGAGCTGGGGAGTGGGAGGTGAGAATTGTGTAGGTTAAAGACACCAGATAACTCACTGTTCTTACCAAAATTCATCTGTTTTTCTTGAATAAACACTCCCCAGCTTGCCACCAGCCTTTAGTTAATTTCCAGAGTTCTAAAAAAAGACCCTGACAATTTTTATCAGTGCTCTCCTTATTTTTATAGAGGAGATGATTTTCAGAGGCTTTTATTCCACCGTTCCCATGGATGTCAGTAAAAATTATTTATGCCTGGAAATGGGCTGCTTTTTTATCTGTCAGGACATCAGCATGTGAGGTTGAAACACTTTTACTTAATTTTTGTGCTCCGTGTCAAAAGTGTACATCTGCCTTTTCATAAAGCTTTTGAAGAGGAACTCACGTCATCCACAGGCTATTGACAGCAAAGCGGTCACTATTAATTGAGTCACCATCACAGAAGGCACATAGATGTACAGACTGAAATGTATACTTCATTAGATCCTTACAGCTCTGAATACCATATATGAAATAATATGGCATACATAGACCAAATCTTGTCTATGACATTTTTGCTTCTCTCCCTTTTAAAAAATTCTTTTATTGAGGCTGGGCGCGGTGGCTCACGCCTGTAATCCCAGCACTCTGGGAGGCCAATGTGGGCGGATCCTTCTGAGCTCAGGAGTTCGAGACCAGCCTGAGCAAGAGTGAGACCCCGTCTCTACCAAAAATAGAAAGAAATTAATTGGACAGCTAAAAATATATATAGAAAAAATTAGCCGGGCATGGTGGCACATGCCTGTAGTCCCAG